>JAOPJI010000079.1:2091580-2113649 GCA_027122695.1 Merluccius productus
AACCGTCAGGTCATTGACGGGGCTGTTTGATCAGCAACAAATGAGAGGAGATGAGATACATTTCTCTATGCCTCTTTTTGTCTACACAAAACATGAAAACAAAGACTGAGGACTGTCATGGAAAAGAAAGGGCCTTTTAAGTTTCTCTCTCTCTCTCTCTCTCTCTCTCTCTCTCTCTCTCTCTCTCTCTCTCTCTCTCTTTAGAGGACCTTACAGCTGAGCATTAGCAGCCTGTGGGCTTGGCTGGCAACTCAACCGCCATTTTGGGTCCCATGGCAACCAAGCACTAATGGCTGGAATGACCCAGAAGAACTGGCTTTTATTGGCAGATGCAAAGTCTCCTTTATTGGAGCGCACAAGTTTTTTATTCTTTCCTCGTCTGGGTTTTGGATGATGTTATTGATTATCATGACAGAAGAATACAGTAAGTGTGTGTGTGTGTGTGTGTGTGTGTGTGGCCATAAAAAAAGGAAACCGAAAGAAAGAGGCATAGTACAGTTTGGTACTCTTATAGACGCCGTGTGAAAACAAGCCCACTCAAAGTGCCAGGCCGCAATCTCGCAGTTTATTAGCTCACGTTAAGCGCTTGACCTCAGGGTCTCTCTCTCTTGTGGCTCCCGCCCCCCCCCACCTCACCGCTCTCCCTCTCTCCTTATCCCAGAGGCTCACGCTCAGCTGAGGGCCTCCGGCGTGGATAACAGGAATGAGGTCATAACGACAGCATGTTTGACACAACACAGCAACGCTAAGTTTAAGCATATAGGGGGCGATGCCGTATTACGACATGTGCGTTAAAAGTGTCACCAGCGGGACTTGTCTTGTACCCATGATCATGCACTTTTGCTAACGAATGCAAACGAGGCGCGGGATAGTCTAGCGGTTAGCCAAAAAAGGTCTACCTGTAGGCGTCCTTGAGCACGACCCCCTAACCTACCTGCTCCTCATGCGACATGCGTCTCACCGTCGGTGTGGCTTTGCATCAAAACGTGCCAAGAAATGACCAAACTAGTAGTAAAATAGTGCAGCCTATATTTGGGAAAAGTGTGTGTAAGCAGCAGCCAGAGATGATACACTATCCGACCCTCCGCCAGATGTTCTAATGTTGGCCTGCTGTCCCCGGCGGTGCGCACACAAACACACACACACACACACACACACACGCACATCCGTGAGTTATCTGAGATGGGGCGGAAACACTGGCGATATCCTCGTTGGTGTCTTTACACTCCCCCAGCTAATACTCGGCCCTTTATCAGCGTTGCTGGTGACTCCCAGCTAAACTGTTAAGCTTCCCTGGGCCCGCTAAGGAGCTGCGGAGGCCCCTGGAAGAGGCACCACAGATAACAATTGGGGTGGGGGGGGGGGTGGCTGTCAGCCCATACTGGAGATTCTGCCTCTCCTATACCAGTAAACACAGCACGGCGTCCAAGGACGCCCTTCGGCAAAGTCTTGTGTAACTAAAGCCGTAGTTTTTTTATTGTGCGCCGCAAAACGCACGATGAGCGAGATAACGGCTGTTGTTGTTGTCGTCGTCGTCGTTGTCGTCGTCTTGGGGGAAGTGGTATTTTATTTAAACGTGGTTATTCATATGCGCATGGACACATATGTAAATACAGTACGAGAGATACAGGAAGTCCCCGATCCCCTTTATGTGCAGACTCCTAAAAGACCGATTTTAGTTTTTTGGATTTCCGATATGTGATATTAGATTTTAAACTGAAGTACAAATATATATATTTACACACACACACACACACACACACACACACACACACACACACACACACACACACACACACACACACGTCTGTGTTCTAACGTCCTTATTCCAATGTCACATGCTGACCTTGTAGTCGTGGAGGATCCTCTCTGCGAAGGCCTTGTCCAGCATCTTCCTGTACCACTCCTGCAGCCTCTTGGGCTTGGGGATCTTCTGGTCTGCAGGGTGACAGTGGAAGATGTAGTCGTCGCCTTCACTCGGAGGGCAGGCCCAGATGTGCCCCATCACATACCTGGGGAAGGAGGAGGAGGAGTTTTTAACGGCAACACTCCACCACACTTGGCAGAGGAGAAATCCATTCCCCTCTGGTGCCAGCAGTGAGAACTCAAGTGTTGTGGTTTGTTACTGCACTGCTGCTGCTGGCTAACACCTACCCCAGCTTCTTGACATACTCCAGGTAGCCTATTAGGATCTCGTGGTAGACCGCGGTCCTCAGTGGGCGTGGTTTGAAGAAATGAATACTGTCGAGGTACGATATGTAAACCCGTCTGCGAAAAGTGAGAGAAAGGGAGGTGGGGGTCATTCAAGGTGCGCGTGGTATGCAGGTAAAAACTGCGAATGAAAACGAGCAAAGTGGAACTTGATGCAGCCCTCCTGGGTGCATGGGTTTGTGGGGGGGGGGGGGTGTACCTGGTGTTGGGGAAGGCGCATTCCGAGCCATACTCCTGGACGTGCATGCCAAAGAAGCACACGTCCACCCCGTCAATCTCCTCAAACGCAAAAAGTGCTTTGGTTCTGTATGGGAAGGTCTCCATCATTTCGCCCGAGTCCACAAACCTACGGTTCAACAGAAAACAAGGTTGCGGTTAGCCGGCTGCTTTCATCTGCAAGGCTTTTTTTTTTTTAAAGGAGGTGCTGTAGGTAAAATCCAAGAGCTATAATTTAAGTGCAATTTGTTAAAAATGCAACAGCCATGCACTGTGATAATATCCGTTTCGAGTTGGCTGCACCTGCCTCGGTACGAACCAATTTAGATTTTAGGGCATCTCCGCCCTGATTGGTTAAGGGAATCCATCCTTGCTGTCAACCAAAGGTGCATAAATGCAACACTTCTCAATTGCAGAGAAACATAGGGAGGGAGGGAGCAGAGAGGAAGTGGACTTTTTTTGGTTGTTCAGTTTCAAAATCTTGCCCTCTTGCTCTTTTCTGCACTCTCCCTCTCTCTTTACAACTGTCAAATCTTACCAACAGCACCTTTAAGCATACATGACATCACTACAGAACGAGAGAGACATCGGACAATCTCTTCCTCCCCCATCTTCCTTCTACTTGACATACCTGGACTTCATGCCAGGTTTCACCTCCACATTTTTATCAGAGCTGGCCACCACCCGGACAAACACCTCGCCTGCCTCCGGATGGTTCTGTCTCTTCAAGTACTTGTTCACTCTATCCTCGATGTAGGTGCCGAGCCGCGTGGTCTGCAACCCTGGAGGGGGGGGGGGGGGGGGGGGACAATGGTCAGGATTGGTTTGGACATTTAAAGGATACATTTAACGGGCAGCAATGTAAAACTATACTTGTAGAACTCTCCTTGGCGAGACTTGGTAAGACACAGTAACAATCAGACCAGATCCAGCGAAAGGTAAAGTAAAATGTGTATTTCTCTGTAGGGATCCTTTCCATAATGTTGTCAGACACTTATAACATTCTGAGCCCGTCAGTGGCAAAACAAGCACTTTTAGAGGATGTATGTTGACGGGGCACTATAGTACATTGCTGCCCGTTTTGCGGCTAACGGCTAAAGCCCTCTCGCTTAATACTGGACCAATTGTTGTCTGCATTAGTCCCTGAGACCCCAAATGATGGGAAAATAGGGTCCAGGTTGAGAAATCCCAAATATATTCTTTAACAGATGTAGAGGATCTTTATTATGTTTTTAAATCAACCGTTTGTTTTCAATTTTGTGTTTTTGCCGTCTTCTTGTTTAGTATGGAACAATTGATTTAGTCACTGTGTGTCGAAAATGATTTTCCTTTGGGACAATAAAGTTGATCTCATCTTCAATTGGGGATTGCAGTACGGCAACAGACTGATGAAGTCAACAGAGAAGAGGTCTTGAGTTACCTTAGCCTTAGCATCTATGGTATCCATTATCAATCTCACCATCTGTCTATCCAAGAGAGAGAGGGGGGATGCATTGTTCAGATGCACAGCAACTTACTTTTGGCCGAAAACCTGTTGTCTTTTCTCGTCTTGCAGGACTTCTTGAGACAATTGTCGCAGATAAAGCTAGAAGACAAATTGGACAAATAAATATTACTCTCGTTTAACTCAGAGAGAGAGAGAGGTAGAAGGGGAGAGAGGGTGGGGATTTCATGTGTTTGAATGGACGCATAAAATGGAGATGTAATAAAAAAGAGAAGGGCCCTTACCCCGATGGCCAGATGACGTCATAGTGCAACACGCAGATCTGGTGCATTTTCCGCCCACAGTCTTTACATTCTACAAACCTGGGAGGACAAGAGGTCACAGCATCACTTTAACCATATGCTGCTACATACTGCACAGGACATTCAATGCTGTTTATTTGCACAGCATCATCTGTACACAGATATATATATAAAACGTTATATACTGTGTTTTTTATTTAATTTTAGCTCTATTTTATATGTACTAGTACTTTTATTTTACCTCTAATTATTGTGTATTTTATCATATTGTCTAAGCACAGTCGAAGCAGCAGGCAAAGTAAGCATTCCACTGCTAGTTCTACATGTATGACTTTTTATGTGACAAATAAAACTTGAACTCAAGATGTACTAAAACCATCATCACAAAGTCACAAACTACAGCGGCTACTCACGGTTCAGGGTCCAGCATGTCATTCTTCTTCTTCTCAAATTGCTCTTTTGAAATCATTCTGGACAGGGAACAGGACAAAACAGACACAAATTACACCAAATTGAAACTGTACTGACAAGTGACCAAAGTGCACGTACGACGACGCCACCTCTGGTGAAACGCGGCTAACTGCAATTGATGTGACGTGTGGCAAGTGAAACCAGCTGGCCCCAATATGGAGCCAAACAGCAGAGACACTGGCGAGCCGATAAACTCACGTCTGTGGCTGCGCGGGGTCGTCGCCCAGTGTCACGCTGTTGCCCTGGATCTCGTTGAAGCACTTCTCGCAGAAGTGGTACCTGTCGGCGATAAGACCATATTTGGGTGAACTGCGGATCAGGTGCGCGTGCGCACACACACACACACACACACACACACACACACACACACACACACAGTAGCAGTACAGGCAATCTGGCGCCAACGGAGGCAGAATGGGTGGGGTGCTGAAAGGCGCACAGGTGAGAATCGAAGACCAAGCATGAAACGTAAACATGCGGTAAGACACGCACGCACGCACACACAGGTTAGTCACGTGTGTGGTGATGACACCGTCCCCCTTTAAACACACTGACACAGGAATGCGTAAAATAATAAATAAAAACATGCAGACGTACCAACGTGCCATGTTAATTATATTAGATGAAGTGAATACATGTAGGAATTAATTAATGGACGGTTAATTATGTTTTGGATGTTGGTGGTTTAATCGTTAAGAGATTATTGCAAGGTTCTACTTTCTGTAAAATTACAGTTTAAAATGGCAAATTGATTTAGTCAAGGATCGAATGCCAAAAAAACAAAACAAATGAGAACTAATTAGAACTAAATGCACACTAGAGCATTTTGTCATGGACTTCTAAGGCAGTGTTTTCCTCGCTTACCACTGGTGGTACGCGAGGGTACTGCAGGTGGTACGTGGGATTTTATTCTTGAAATAGACACATTTACAATAAAGAAAAAATAATGTAGATAATTGAAAATAAATATATTATAAATATTGTTCAGTAAATATAGTGCTATGGCTTGTTATTATTTCAAAAATAGTGTCGCTAAGTGCATTCCATCATGTTTTCCATTGATGTTCCCACTGGCCATGGCCTTCTTGCAGTAATAATTGTGTATAAATGGGGTGCTGACACTCTTTGCTCAGCCGCATATGCGTTTATTTAGTTTTTACTGTTTGCATATGAGGTGGTCTGCAAAAGGTGAATTGATGACAATTTAGTGGTAGGCCTGAAGTCAAAAGTTCCAAGTAATTAAGTTAAACTACATATATTAGATACTATACGTGTTTTAATGCTTAATTTGAGTAGGACTCACTATTGTATGGATCAAATAGTTGTAGACTCCAATACAAAATTGAAAAGAAAACGATTACAATGACATTTCTCAACACCAGGGGGAGCTTCTGAGCTTGATTTAACCCTGGATTGTGCACTTTTAGCACATAAACGGTAATTGCTATAATGATGCAGTTGTACCTCCGCACCTTGGGCTACCCGCTCTGCATGCACACTGACCTGTTCTGGTAGCTGAAGTAGGTGCCATCTCTGGAGATGGTGCACAACTGCTTGCCATAGCAGCAAAGTGTCTGAGGCGAGAATTCGTACTGTGGAGACAACCAGGACAAAAAGGGGTTCATTTTGAGATTCAACCGACTATCCGGTCACAGCCAATGGCAGGGCTCCCTCACCACTATTTACAGAAATCATTTGTTCCAGGACAGTTACCATGCAAGCACACACCGGTACAGTTAAAGCCGTTTCCTAAATCCTACTGCATGTTTGTGTTGCTTATCGGACATTGGCAAATAAATCTTATCACAGCGAATTCAGCACAACTATTACCAAATGTAGCCACTCCAACCACACTGCCCATAGATACCGTTATTTGTTTAGGTCTGATTATGTCTGTAGGACTGCATATGAAATAAAGTGCAGTCATTTTAAAAGGTTGCCAGGACATGCAATAAACAATTAGACATGTTTGTACACACAATCATACACTCAAAAGGATAAGTAAACCCCCAAATCACTTTTCAGTTGAAAACGGTTCCGTCTGGTTCTCATTAAGTATTGGTGAACATGTATAAAGTTGTTAAAACTATAAAATACAAGAAGTCTGCTACTTCTGGGTAAAAACGCTTTTCCAGTCAGTGGTAGTTTTCTATTGGCTGCGAACCCTGCTCAAGTGAGTGTGACGTTGGTTTTGACAACGCTCGTCTCACTCGCTCCTATGGAACCTAATGTGTCGTCGGCAGAAGTTCTGCTAAAATGGGGGTTTACTGACCCTTTAATAATCATAAATAAGTATACATTCCAGCCTTTCCAAGCCACGCATGCAACATCTGTGCGCTCACCTTGCGGCCACAGCAGTAGCCCAGGCCCTGCATGACGGGGTCAATCTCCGCCTCGAACACCTCGGCCAGCTTGGAGCAGTACTTGTAGACGCGCGATGTCTTGCGGTTGTACAGCCAGGCGTTGTTGAACATGAGCCACACGTCGTCCACGTACTGCCAGGGCTCCTGGTACTGGCCCGTGTCCAGCTTGCGCTTGATGGTCGACAGGTCCATGGGGGTCTTCACGATGTCAAAGTAGTCCTGCAGAATGGGAGAGGAGGAACATGATCGGTTAGGGAACATTATTTTCAATTACAAGACACGTTTACATAATAATTGACAACATATCAAAATGTCCGACTACATAGGTCATCATAATTCCACAAAAATGTTGTACAAAATTAGACAAAGCTTTCATATCCCATCCCAATGTCCCATGTTGTGACAACGTACAGTCAGGCGGTCATTATGCTCGCTGTACATTATCCCACTTAATACACGGCTACTAACCAAACAAAAATCAATAACTTGACACAAAATATAACAAAAAATGATTGTATTATAAAATGAAGAAATATTCCATTAGATTTCTAACGTTTGAGAACTGCATCCATAGCAACGGTATGTTAGTCATATCAGCAGTCTGCTATTTTGAAATAAACCTGTAGAATGCCGTAATTGACTAATCCGAATCCTGTATTCAACAAAGCTGTGTAATAATATAATATGACAGCGTGGTGGTTGTGCGTGTCCACTCACAGGAATGCCCAGCAGCATGGGGTCGACCGGCTGTCTGAAGGGTAGGGACTCTGGGTCCTGGCGGTACAGGGACTCTAGTGTCGGCATCAGGGCCTGTCTCAGCTCCTCCGGCTTGAAGACTGCAGAGCGGAAATAATGGTGTAAGTTAGTGTGCTTTATAAACCCTTCCAAGTGCTAAGCTTGCACAAATTCCATGTATGTCTACGACATACATTGTTGGCATTTATAGTGATATAATATACACTGAATGCATATGTATGTCAAATGCAAAATGAGAATGGCAGTGGTAGAGAAAGACGTATATTTCATGTATACAAACATTTTGTTGTAATATTCGAACGTTACAAACTATTTAAAAGAAGAGAAATGACCAAGTGCTGAAATGCGTTTATGCATCAAACACAGACACACGTTTCAGGACAGTGTCAGTTCTTACTTTTCCTGCGGTTCTGAGCCGTGGAGGTGCCGTTGCTGGCTCCACCCTCCTCCTCCTCCTCCTTTGGTTCCACCTTCACGACGGGCTTCTTCTCCTCCGTCTCCATGGGCTCCTGCTTGACCTCCACGCCGCCGCCCATCTCCTCCTTTTTTACCAGCAGGGGCTTCCTGTCCACCTCCTCCGGCTGCTGCAAAACAGTGATGGCATTACATACTATAGGGAATACACTGGGACATTGATATTCTCATAGAGTTGTGGCAATAATATTGACCTACTGGGGAAGTACACTCGCTTCTAAACAGTGGGACTAACTAGACAAGGCCTGGAATTGTTAAATGGTTTAGTGGATGGAGGGCATGAAATACTCCATCAGCTAAAGGTTGATTATTTTAATGGTTCAATTCGCTGTGCATTCATTATCGCCATTTGCAGATCTTGATGAAAAAATTGCCCCTCTGCCTTTGTGTTTTTAACACTAAAGTTCTTATACTTTTCAGATTTCTAAAAATGTAAAAATAGGGGATAAAAATAGATTGGCACTGAGAACGAAAAGAAAGAAAACTATGAAGTTGAGTATAATCTAGAGGCTTGGAAATCCATTTATTGTGTTAAACATGCACAATTAGTTAGCATTATGTGCGAACCTCGCTGTTCATATCCATCTGCTTCTTGCCAGAGCAGCCGGTGTCCTCGTCTTTGGGACCGGGTTTGGTGTCCACGGTGTTCATGTCGGGCAGGGCCTGCTGGGAGCTGATGTCGGCCACGGAGCCTGGAGTGGGAACGTGGTTGTCCATGCTAGCGGCCGCCTGCGACAACTTCAAGGAGACAGAATGGAAACATTGACCATACTGGTTTGACTAGCCGGACAGGATGTAACGCTAGCCACTTGAAGCGTCTGAGGAATAAATAATTCACACGTTATGAATCGGGCACATTTAATCATCCTTAAATAATTGGTGTGATTAAAATGGGCATGAGTGGGTTTGCTAGGAGGCTAGGGAATAGAGCTGGGCGAAGTGAGACTAGATCTAGTCTGGATATTTGTAGTCACTTTTATTACAATTTTTGCCTTTCATAGGGAAGCATATGCTAAACAATGATTAGAATTGAAGTCAAGACGACATTAGACTACACATCGCCCATCTCTACTGGGGAGGGTGTGGCAGGGAGGGGGTGGGAGGGGTGGCTTCGCAGAGTGGGTGGGGGCTCACCGGTGTGCTGGGGTGCTGCGGCTGGACAGAGGAGGGCTGCTGCTGCTGCTGCATGGGACCAGGGGGGTCGGGCTGGGACTGCAGGGGGGTGAGCGGCTGGGAGGGGGCAGGAGAGGCCCCCAGGCTGGAGGGGGGGCCGTGGAGGCCGCTGGGTATGTGGGTGGGGGTGGAGGACGGCCCGCCTGCCGAGGAGGGGGTGGAGGGCTGGGCGGGGGCATGGGAAGGCTGCTGAGGTGGCTGTGGGTTGACGGAGGCGTTGGGCGGAGGGGTGGCGCGGAGAGGGGGCGGCGCTACGGGGCCACAGGGCAGTTGGGAGCCCAGCGCGTTTAGAGGAAGGCTTGAGTTCTGTTGTTGCTGCTGCTGCTGTTGCTGCTGCTGCTGCTGCTGCTGGAGGGAGGGAGGGAGGGAGGGAGGGAGGGAGGAGAGAGGTGCACGTGAAGTTAAAATGCATGTCGTTCCGCACGCACTCGGTGGACTTCAAATGTCAAAGAGTCCGCCACAAAGAGAATGCAGGAGTAGGAGGGTGCCTTGGTCTTTTTTGACAACCAAGTCAAGATGTTGGGGTAAATTAATAGGGTTCTGGAATCATTACCACTTTGGTTACGAAATACCTTTGGGATTTCAAAAAAAGGGTTCAAATGAGATAATTGAAGCAGTATGGGGTTTATTTATGCAGACAGTTAAATTAAACATTTCTCAAAAGTTCATAAATGGCAGAATATGTATTATACTCCCGAAATCGGATTAACCCAAGGCTAACAGTTGACCACATGAATTGAACACAGCGTGCTATTTACAGACTAATCAAAATGGGAACCCAATGAGGAAACAGCTGCAAGAAAGGTCAATGCAAGTGTACAAACCCTAGCTAAAGGCTCAAAAGCCAGTGCTTATAGATCAGGTTTTGCAATGTAACATGGGATTTATCCAACATTAACCAGGTACTCTCTCACACACACAATCAAATTTGAATAATTGATTAATCGTTGAGTTAATTTATCAAGAACAAACACCAAATCTTTCCTACTTGATGCTTCAGAAATTCAAATGTTCATGGATTCAAATGTTCATGGATCAAATGATTACTTTTCTTGGCTGCTTGACAGATAAAGCAAGCAAATCCTCTGGTACTTGTGATGGCATTTGCTATTATTCAGGACATTTTCATGACTCAATGATTAATGGAAAAAATGTAAGTTGGTTAGACTATGAAAACAATTCTTAGCTGCATCCCTTGTTAAGATCGTGCCCCAGCCCCTCCATCTCCAGTCCAGCTCGGCCTACCTGTGCGACGGCTGCCTGCGAGGTGCCCTGGCCCAGGCCAACGCTCACATTCATGGGCCCGCCTGCAGGGAAGGGACCCTGGGGCATGAGATGGCCCTGGTTGGTGGGCTGGCCCACCATGTTACCGGCGTGATTACCCATCATGCCCTGGGCCTGAGGCATCCTGGATGGGGGCATGCCGATCTGGAAAAGGGAAAGAAATGAACATCGGTTACTAGACGTACACATCTAGCATCGGATGTGTCCTTGGCAACGTTCTCTCTAATTATTTTCACGACTGAAAACATCTCTGAGCACAAACTTTCACTGTGAGCAAAACATGTTAAGCGGACCTGCCAGACTACCAGCAGACTATAACTCGCTCCCTTCTTTTAAAAGTATAATAATCTCCTGTATGGCCAGCTAGATGTCCTATCCTCTTGTATGCGTCTCAAGTGGCGCTACACCCAACAGGTCCTCACTGAACTCGTTCTTCTCTTTGTTGAAGAGTCTAGCATGCACCAAAAGCTGAGCATTGTCAGATACATCTGTAGATTCAACGACAGCTACGCCGATAGCATGGTACACTACTCTGAATAGCTGTGCAAGTACATCCTCTGTTCATATTTCCGGGGGTTCGGTGACCCCAGTGAACCATTTTTGATTTGATAATGTTTTTGTGTGTCCCAAAGGCGGCGAGATTCAGCCATGCTACATTCGCACGTGTGCTTTGCTCCGTTCAAACAATATGATCCTATTTAGTTTTTGGGCCACAGACTGTGGGCTTTAGGCTTTAAATTATGCGTGGTGTGGGTGGCCTTGGAGGAAACATTGGCACTCGGAGTACACACACGCATTATTGAATGTGCACTAGGAGTACACATGCAGTGTTGGAATGGCCAATAATGATAACAGTCTGAATGGGTACATGCACCTCTGAAATATAATGCATCCTCCTGGAAGGGGCCTGGGGCCTCGGTGACAAATCAACAGCACATTGATGAGAGCGCCGCGTGGCAGTGGATCAAAAGCAGAGGAGTATTGAACAGCCAAACGTTTCGGATGGATGCTTCCGTGGCATTTCCAGACCAGCGGAGGAGACGATGAATGAAGGAGAGAGCCGAGCGATGACTGCTGGAACCATCAGCGATTAACCTTTTCATTAAGGAGCCACTTTTGGCCTGTGTGTTGATCTTGAGGGGGCTTTTTTTTCAATTCAACCTTTATGGGGGGGGGGGGGTCATCTTTTAGCTTTTCCTTATCACAATAACATCCTTATAATAAGACTGGGCACGGCAAGTGATAAAGAGCATCAAGCGAAACGACCCAAGTATAATCATGGGCTTTTCTACACAAACATTGAATATGCACACAACAATCGACTACTGTGCTCAGGAACACCATTGAAGTGATCTGCTTAACGTAGGTACACTATATATACACCCACTATAGAGAATATCCCATCACTGCCTACTAGGGCTGAAAGATATGGTAAAAAAATCAAAAATCATATCACAACTATTTTGACAGGTATTGCGATATGATTCACTATTAGTGGGAATGATAATTTGATCAATTGTAATTTTCACCGAAAAAAGTATGAAAATCATGATGTGACATTTGTTGGGATGTTTTTTTACATCTGGAGAAGTGTAGGACAGCGCATCTCTGCAGCACTTCATTTATAATAGTGTTAGAAAATTGACATTTACCCATTTTACACTTGCGATTACACTGCTACTTGGACATTGCACTTGGCCAAGTTGCGATTTCAATAATATTTCAAAAAATGGTTACTGCCTACACGTGCACACAGAGTGGACTTGATGGGAAAGGTGAGGCTATTGATGGAGTCGGGGTGGGCTGCTCACCGGTGGGACAGAGCCCATGCTCATCTGCTGCTGCTGGTGGTTCATCGGGGAGGGGGCGCGCGCTCCCATGGGCGCCTGGGACATCTGCACGTTCTGTGTCATCGCCATGGGGTTGAACTGATTCATCCCTGCGGGGCCAGGGAGACCAGAGGAGAGTCGGTGAAAGGGAGGATCACGCACACAAACAAAAGACCCACACCCAAACACACCTAATTGGCTTCTGTTTCCTGTACTTGGGGAGTTGTAATGGAATATCCATACACTGGTGAGTGAGTCCCTTCATTCGGTTAGCGTGAATAACTGGGGCTACTGAACAACTTGTGAGGGTTTCCAGGTTAACGGGGAAGACTCCTCACTGTCCAAAGGACGTGGTACGGTGTGGGTTTAGACACCCAGAGCTGGCTTGTTAATAAACCATATGTGGGTTGCAACATAACCTCTACTTCAAATTTTTTATTTTGTCATCTTGTACATTTTATTTAGTATATATTGAATATTTTTTAGTATTGTACATTTTACATTGGTTGGCATTCTGCGGACAGCAAAGCGAGAATTTCATTGTACAGGGAAACATGTTTTCTACTGTGCATATGATAATTAACACTTTGAATCTTGAAACAGACCATGGTTTAAGAAAATGTATTCAGGTATTCTGACCGCTGTGCCTTTTCAATGTTGTAATATTATACAAATTAAAAAATGTGACTTGCTGCCACCATCTCTTCCCATTGGGTTGCATTAGATGTGCATCATATTTATACACCTGCCGGCACCCCACCATAAAACGGAGGATACACATCAACACGTTGAATGGCTATTGCTACAAAAACAAAACTACCAAGACAAACACTTGATCTACATACCTTGAGAGCCCTGCATTCGGTTCATGATCTGATTTGGCACATTGGGCATAGGCACGGGTCCATCTGGAAGAGGGATACCAGTGTTAACAAGCTGCCACGCGACTTCCTTAACGCTCCCTGGACGCGGGGTCTCCGGGTCTTGACTGTCCATGTTTATGTCATATCATCAACAGACCGTTGGCAGGGGAGTTATGGCCACAAGGTCCCCCACGATGAGGGGTGAGGAGCCCTGCTATGCTCTACTACCGCTGCACATAACTAAGGATAACCCATTATTTGACCTCACGTGACCTGCATTTTATAGCTTTATTTTATAGCCTTATAGCCTTATTGTCTTACTTTAGGTCACCTTTTTCTTCATTTCCTCACTGAGCTCCATAATGTTGTCCTACACCAACCCCTGCAGCTTTAGTTTTGACTTCCAAGCTGCCATGCTTTGTCATCCTAGTATACACATTTTTAATGCTCTACCTCCACCTGTGTCATAGCCCCGTATTTACAGGCAAAAACTACTCAATATGATAATAAGCAAATTAAAAAGTCCAAGGAAGAATCGTATTGAATTTGTAACAAGTACTTGATCACTGTTTCTATCAATTTTCCAAACCACAAATACAAATCTGAAAATGCAGAAAGCTTAAAAACGGTCTTCCACGTCTTCATGACGACAAACAAAATGCTTCACTCTTCACTGTAAACCCAGAGTGTGGGTGGTGCACAGGTCGGAATGGGGCTCCAGGGTAGCTACTCACTGGGAGGTCGGACGACCTGTCCGGGGCCCATGGCGCTGGGCGGGGGCCCCACCATGCCGGGCTGCTTCTGGAGCCGCGAGCGCCTCTTCTCCTCCAGCTCCTTCTGGATCTTGTAGATCTTCTCCGCCAGGAAGTGGTAGTACTCATCCTGCCCACGGGAGGAGGATCAACAACATTTAGATTCTACTGCAGACGCTTGGCCTCATCCCATGCAGAGAAACACATGTTCAACTCTCATGAGCACGTCGTGAGGTGAGGTGAACGTGAAACTGGAGGAATTGTTTACCCTGCTATTGGCCGACTCGTACATGTCCCCCTCGACCTTGCGTGCGTACGCCACCAGGTTCTCCATTCTGCGGTCCTTCAGTGCGGCTGGGTCGGGGGTAGGAAATATGGCTTGTACTCTGTAGGGAGTAGATGGGAGGTGGGTGGTTACAAATGAACACAAGAATCTGGATGATGATGATGATGACTCTTATGCCATGTTCACATCAACCGCAAAGCGCATTTTTGCCATGCGTTAAGTCATGCGAGTTTGACCGCGGGATCATTTGTGTTTTCCCCGCAGCTTTCGTTCCATCAAAAACTGTTTACCTTCGTGTCACCTGGCGCGAATTCGCGTCTTTGCATTGACTTTGTATGTAATCGCACCACACGAAATATGCGCTTTGTGTTTGGTGTAAACATGGCGTTAGTGTTGTTTATGCGTGTGAATGCTCGTGTGGGGCGGTGGCACTGCCGTGAACTTACAGTTTGTGCACCAGGTGAGTGCGCAGGTCCTGAGTGACGTGCTCGTGCCAGGACTTCCTTACCCCCGAGGCCGAGAGGGGGCTGGCGGCCGGCAGTTTGCCCATGCCCCCCACCAGCGGCCCATCTGCCAGCAGCTGACTGGAGAGGGGGAAAAGAAGGGGGACACCAGGGTTGCATTAGGGATAACCCCAAGCAGGTTAATCAGATTAGATACAAGAGTTAAGAGGAATGGCTTCAGCCCATTGGGTGAAGGGTGGGGTGGGTGGGGGACTCACTTGTTTAGCGAGGAGGGCAGAGAGGGGTCAGAGTGCATCTGATCTGACGAGGGGACGCCGATGCCTCCTGCCATCTGGTTAGTGCCTGAGACACACACACACGTCAAAATAACGGGTTAACACACCGGCGGATGTGGTGTTGGATAATCTTGGTGATTCGACAAGGAGAGAAAAACTCAACCAAAACAACATCCTGTCAATCCTGTTATCCCCAATATGCTCAGAGTTTTCATGGAACAAACGCAACAAAAGCTGCAACCATTTACATTTGAATAATAAAACTGCTTTCAATTCAAATGTCATCATTCCATTTCATCATTCAATCGTACATGAGGTTTTAGTCTTAAGATATTTATAAACACATCCTATACATCTGTAATCATAGGACATGTGTTTGTGTATATGCATGTGTACATGACAACAGATGTTCTTTTATGTTGGATATTCTTGTTTGTCAGATACTCTTTTTGTTGATGATTGTTGGAGCATGTGACGCAAGACTTTTTTTTTTCTTAGACAATAAAGACAATAAAGTTTTTTTCTTAGCTCATCTTATCTCATCTTCTACCAGCATCTAGATAAGCCCAAGACCAGGACTCAATAACATTGACCATATTGACACATTAATTTCTAGCCAACATCAGCTGGTTCAGAACTAAGGTTGCAACAATTCGTCGTTTAGTCCATCGACAGGAAATTAATCGAATCAAATTTTTTGAATCGATTAATCATTTATCAAGTACAAATACCAAGCATGTGCTGCTTGATGCTTCAGAAATTTAAATGCTTGGTTCATGGCTCATTATAAAATTATTCAGTTTTTCCTGGCTGCTTGTCAGATAAAGCAGACAAAGCAAATTTAAAACATCACTTTGGACTCTGGTAACTTGTGATGGCATTTGCTATTATTTATGACATGTTCTAAATGACTAAATGATGAATGATTAATTTAAAAAAATGATTAGTTAGATTGAATCGACTATGAAAATAATCGTTCATTGCAGCCCTAATTGCCACCGATTCATTCCTAGTTAACATCAGCTGGCTCAGAACTGGACCTTACCGAGTGGGTTGATGTTGCGGTGCTGCGGGTGACCCTGGGAGTTCGCCTGGCCGGGGACCGGCGCCTGGCCGTGGCCCGGAGACTGGTTGCCGTAGGGCAGGCCCAGGGCAGCGTAGGCCCTCTGCATGGAGCTGGGGTCAATGTGGGTGGCGGCGGCAGCGTTGTTGATGGCCGGTGCGCTGGGCTGGCTCGCTCCCACGGAGCCGAGGGAGCTGGGGAGGCCGGCGCCAGGGGAGCCCAGCATGGCTGGACGAAGGACAAAAGAAAACGGCAAAAAAAAACCACTTGAAACAGAAGATACAGGAACATCTCAAAGAGTTTAGTGGCACTAAGTTTTAACCAATTCTCGCTTTAAAATGAGAACTATGTTTAAGGAATCAATTAGAAAGACCTAATAAAATGCTATAATATTAAAGGTGTGCATCTCTCTTGTCCAGCATGATTTGATACGCATACATGGGCTCTGATACGATACAGCAACGATACTTTTTAGTTGGAAACGATTCGGTGCGATTTGGTTTGATGCGATACTTATTTTTGTTAGATTTAGGGAGGCAGAATACCAAAGTTAGTACCAAGCACTCACCTTTGGTTACTTGCCGATTCCTTGTACTGATAAGAGAACTTTGAATTATAAATGCAATTTTCAGTTACCACAATAATAAGAGCGCTTTTGAATAAGACATTAGATGTAAAACATTTTTTGTAAAAGTATACTAAATAAATTAAATCCAGCAATCAAAAACAGCACTTAACATGTGCTGGTACATTTGCCAAGTAAGCTTACTGACTCACAATTTAGGACAAAATAAAACAGAAATGAACTAAAGTGCATTAAACTTATGGAAATGATATATTCATAATAAACAAGTTCAGAGCTCACAATGTAATTCTGCATACAAGTATTCACCAATAACCACCCCCATCAAAATGATACATTCCCCTGGGAACACCCCTACAACTGCGCAACGGTTGCGCCAGCCCTTACTCGCGGTGAAGAATAATAAGGAAGTACCAATAAATCGCGATCGCGAACAGAGTTTGTACTTAATTTTAACATGCAGTGATGTTCCAACAAAGAAATACAAATAAAGGTAAATTAATCTGAACTTACAATGTGTTATTATATGAATGCAGCGTGGCATTGTTACAGTAATGGCACAGTACGATAGATGTCTAGAACACAACCACGCATGAATGTTACCTTAACAGCGACAACGGCTGTACAGAATGAAACATGGTACCTTGTGCTGTCCAGATGCAGCGCGATGGATACATGAGAAGATAGGCACTGTTTGGATTACTGTTTGGGACTGTTTTGGTGTTGTGACATCTGCCTAACATGGTCGACTGCATGAGACATTGTTAAAAACGGGTATGTTTTAGAGCTACCTTTTTTAATTGTGTTTTAATTGAGATGCTTTTTGGAATGTAGAAACTAGAAATTATAATTAATGAGTGAATTGCCGATTTGTAACGTTTGGATTTATTTTCGGACCGATGCATGTTGCATATGGCTCGGGTGGGGTCCCCACCAACCGATGCACTCGCATCATAAACATTCAAATTGATGGACTGATGCATATCGGTGAATTGTTACACCCCTATATTATATATTTCCAAAACCTTTAATTAATTAGGCCAACAGACCAATAAATTATACGTCATGTCCCCCTTTTTTTTTTTTACACGTTTTATATATAAAAAATAAAAATGGATAATACAACATAAACTTGAACATTCAATAAAAACAACCAAGTTGGCTGTTACTTATCTCCTAAAATAAACGGCGGTAATCCTGTGAACGATGCTCTAGTAACTCAAGCTGCTCTTGGGCATGCCGCAGGTTAAGATCTCAGCGCCGCTTCCCTGTGGTGTTGAGCGCTGACACGGAGCACGCTGCCTCTGTGGGGGATTTAAACCTGTCACAGGGCCCCCGTCCAATCAGAGAGCTAGCTGCCCCAGGGCCCAACCCCCACTGGGAGCACAGCCACAGAGCCCCTCCCCTGGGTGTCAAATTACAGGCCCATCTTACGCTCCCTCGCTTATAAAGAGAAAGAGAAAGAGAGAGAGAAAGAGAGAGAGAAAGCCACTACATGGCTCACTGAGACTCTTTGGGGGCCAAACATTAGGAGACCAATCAGTGTATGAAGATTGTATTACACCCAATTATATATATAATATATACATACATAATATATACATTAGGTATATATAATATATATATATATATATATACATAATTAGATAGAAATTATATAAGATAATATTTGCAAAATATTTTACAGAATTTTTCACTTTTTATTGAATTCATATTTATATAAATATTGTATTCTTATAATAGTTTGTTCATGAGGAATATAACTTATTGCCGCATTTCACAAATATTTAATAATTAAATGCGTGCATACACAAAAGCTCCATCATGAGCTCTATCCCACTCCCCACGACCCTAAACCAGCACATCAGATGAGCCACCAGCACTACTTTGCCGTTCTGCGCCTGTGGAGAGGCGGGGTTTACGGGCTCCCTCTCCTTTATATTAACTCTATGGCCCGAGCCTCTCTGGAGGAATCCGCTCCTATGCTCCGGCTCTCGCATCCAGGCGAGCCAGCACAGCGCTGCGGTGACCTCAACCTCCTACAGGGGGCAGCACCTCATACTGAGCATTAACCCGAGTTAAGTTGGCGCTTTCAGCCGGATTCAACAGTTGACTTATTTTTGCCAGATGCATCACAGAACAGAAATAATGAATACATGAGTGTATTTAAGTTTATTTAAGTGCTATTTGTCCATTTAAGTAAATTATAATTATACATATATTATACATTTGGGTGACATCTGTGTTATCGTAATTTTTCTAACATATCTCCACCTGGGAGGGGGAATAAAGAGGAAACCGGGGTGCACATGAAAAGGAGAGCAGGTGTGAGTAATTTGCACGGTTGAGTGGCCTTGCTGGTAATTGTGGCATGAAAGCCCAGGGGGTTATTAGCCGCAAGTGGGAGTCAACACCACCGTTCTCTCTGTAGCATTTAGGTAATTCATTAACATTCAGTAACTGGAACAGTCTCGCTCTGAGGGCAGCGCAATGCTGCTGCTGCTGCTGCTGGAGGAGGAGGAGGCGAGTGAGTGGGTTAGGGCCTTACGTTGCTGGTTCCTCTTGTCGCTTGCGTTCTTCAGCGGCAGGCAGACGGGACAGTCGTGTCGGGTGCAGTTCTTCCAGTGGGAGATGATCTGCCTGGACGACGCACAGTGAGCCACTGCACAGAGAGAGAGAAAAAGAAAGAGACGGACAATAAGACAGTAAGTAATGAGACGGGGACAAGTGAGGTACTTCTTGCACACAGGTTATGAAGAATGATATACAACCCTATCCCATTCTCTTAGTTCACAGTACTTATAGTACTTATCTTCAACATAGTAATCTATGCCATTTTGTCACTGTTACTATAATAAGACCAGAATGTAGAGAAAACAGGTGTAAAATCCTATGTTTTTGCCAGTCTTCGCCAACCAGTTTGTGGACGTTAGCCTGCTCTGAACTCAAGTCGCGTTCTTTTCGTGACGAAGGGACACCTGCGGCGAGGTGTGTGTGGATGTGTGGAGTGCCGTCTGGGCGGCAGTTGATGTTGATGTCCGTGTCGGAGAGAGGGTTATGCTTCTCGGACATTTATAGTGTGACGCCAAGGTGTGTGGAGCATTGCATATACAACAACGCTCATTATAACGGTCTTACACAACAACGGAACTAGCTTTAAAAAAAAAGTACCACAAAGTCGGCGCGGGTCGTAACCATGGGGATAACACATCACCTCTCCTTCCTAAAACTCTCCGCCCAAAATACCGAAACCATTTTTAAAAAATCTATGTGGAATTCGAGCTGACACAGGGGGTTCGCTTACACTTTAACCTTTACCAAGCAATAACTCTCAGCACTAATGTTAGGGACGTTCCTACGCCTCTCATCACCCGGGTCACTGTACCATTCGTAGGTTAAACAAGCTCAGATCCATTAGATTATCAGATGAGCTAAAGGATCATCAGGGTCTGCTTGTTAAAAGCCCTCCGCTGCCTAGGAGCGAGTGTAAGACAACCACCATTTGCTCACCGACAACACCGCCCAGAGAAAAGAGACTCACCCTGGCAGGACTTGCCGGCCTGGCAGTGGGTCATGTGGTTGAGGACGTTCTTCATGGTGCGACAATGGGGGAGGGAACAAGCCCTCACCTCCCCGTTGGCCTGCTCCCGCCGCTGGCACTTGTGCGCGTGAAGCAGCAGGACCAGCTGCTGCTGGATCAGCTTGCGCTTCTCGGGGTCCGCCGTGGGCCCCGACGCCACGCCGCCGGCCCCCGCAACCATGCCCACCGAGCCCACCTGCTGCTGCTGCATCTGGGCCTGCGGGTTCACAACAAACACACGCACGCACACGCACTCTTTATGAATGGAGTGTTGGCCCCGTCCAACCTATAATTTGAGGTCAATTGAAACATTTTACACGGAAGGTGATCAATTATGTGTCGTCTAATTTTACAAGGTGGCAGTGATTAGCTGACAGAAACAATTACAGAGGCAGTGTCACCGCCACAGCCTTTTGGTTTTAAAGAGTGACACTGGCTCACACAGAAGCAAAATTTCCAGTTAAAAACAAAATTGAAGCGAGGACGAGTAAAACACAAGGAAAATAATACAGACAAACATCCAAGGTTATAAAATCGTTCGTTGTGTGTGTGCCTTGTTGTGGAGTGTCTTCCCTAAAGTATCTTGAATACAGAAATAGTGTAAACGTAAATTGCATTAATCTCGAATAGTGTGCGGTACTTGACCTGTGTGAAATGATTCACCGTGTTTATTAATCAAGTGTAATTAGAGCTGTGGGGTGTGAAGTAGCATGTGTGCTTAGTAGCAGTTGTAAACATGTCTGCCACGGGACAAAATGTTTTCATAACTTTCATAACTTCCACTATTTCATGAAATTTGAAATGGTGAAAGATACAGTTCATGAGTCTGCCGAATAAAAAAACCCAGATGGTTTAGCAATAGAAACTGTATTTATCCAAAATAGATATTAAAGAATTAGCAAGAATCTGCATGGAAGGCTTTTCTCAGAGGGGAACATGTTTTTGCTTTACTTCCAACCAGATACGGCAAGAGCAAAAAGAGCGTCACTCTGATTGGCTGTAGTTTTTTGAGCAACGCAAGGCCGCGAAACACAAACGTGCAAGTGCACGTCAGGATGGTCTCGCGAGGCTAGTCCACATGGGACTAGTGATTAACCCAACATAGCATCAGGCACACATTTCTGACGGAGGGGGTCCCCACCAGGTTTGGCACACTGCCGGATCCCTGCAGGCTGTTGGGGAGCGCCGCCT
The DNA here is from genome assembly GCA_027122695.1 of Merluccius productus. Classification (NCBI taxonomy): domain Eukaryota; kingdom Metazoa; phylum Chordata; class Actinopteri; order Gadiformes; family Merlucciidae; genus Merluccius; species Merluccius productus. Next base: position 2,113,161 of record JAOPJI010000079.1, read on the forward strand.
TGTTCTGGAGCTGCTGGGCGTTCACGCCTACCGACCCCATCTGCTGCACGCCGACCTGGCCATACTGCTGGCCGAACGGAGGCCCCGGCATCCCCATCTAAACACAGAGGAGAAAGCAACAAGAGGTTGTAGGGGTGGTGGAGCAACGTCTGCCTCGGAATTCAACAAGTCACAAACATTCAGTTGGTAAGAAGGGTGAGGAGAACTGATTGCAGCTAGTTTTTTCATGACTAAGACGAGACGATGACAAGACTGCACTATTCTCCAAAAACGCTGACAAAGACTAAATTAACATGCATTATTGTTGACGAAAAAAGACGAGACTAAAATGTTTTGCATAAAATAAAAACTAAGATAAAATCTCTCTTCAGTTTCGTCTACAATCCTCTACTTTTTCATCATGAGATAGAATCAGTGTTGTAGTCGAGTCACTATGCCTCGAGTCCGAGTCCAGGCTCGAGTCTCCAGTGTCCGAGTCCGAGTCAAGTC
>JAOPJI010000079.1:2171683-2179407 GCA_027122695.1 Merluccius productus
GATATGAGCTGGTCCCTAATCGATTGTACTGTGCCTTACTTGTATGAAGCGCTTGAGCTGATTGTTCTGCTGCAGAAGTCGTGTCTTTTCCTGCTCCAGGCTGAAGATGTAGTCTGTCGTCTGCTGTAGTATGGCAGCCTGTGCAGGAGAGGAGAGGGTTAACAAAACAAAGTAACACAATAGTAGTCCTTCACTGGAAATAGGACATTTAATCCTCTACCCTGCTATATTTTCACTGCAGCCACCACTTTGATAATGTGATGCCTGTCCTAGGAGGGATGTTGAGATGTAGGAGGAATAGGGATTCATCCTCCAAAGGAGTTACATTCACACGTTATCAATATCATTTTTGTTTGGAATTTATGTTTGGTGTTTGTAATATAATTACAAAATATTCAATTTGATAGGGGAAAAAAAGAACACCTTAAAATAATAATAGTTATTAGGCATTTATATTCGACACAAGGAGCCATGATTACATAATTTTTGGTTCATGCACACGACAACTATAAATTAGGTTTAAGACTACACCCATGCACTCTGGTTGACAGGAGCTGCACATCTGTGTAACCACCTTGCTGAGCTTCTCCCCGTCGCTGTGGGGGATGAGCGTCTTGAGCGACTGGAAGCCGGCGTTGATGCTCTGCATGCGCCGCCGCTCGTTGCTGTTGGCGATCTCCCGGCGGATGCGCCGCTCCTGGTCCCTCGCCGTCTCCGGCGTCAGGGGAATGTTGGCCAGGCTGGGGATGCAGCAAATCCATTACACGAACATGCAGACGTACTCAGACAATATTACTCTTGACTATAAACATAAATATCAACTTTAGTAGAACTCACACAAAAAAAATGCTGATTGAAATCTTGTTATCTTCTTAACATGGGAAGGAATGCCTCTTTTTATGAGTTAACACCATTAAACAGATTGTGACCCTTTGGTGGCACATTTCCTAATAGAGGATTTCACTTAAGAGCTTTGCTGTGAAAGACTAAACAAAAACAGCTTTCAAAAATCGTTTTAAAAGCATGTTAATGCCACCATTCAAATATGTGATCAGTGGGTAATATTTAATACGCTAGATGACATGACATTTTTAAAAGGTATTTTGACCATATTTTAAAAAATATGAGAAAATGCCTACTATAAATGCCTGAATATAAAAATGTAAAATTACCCTAATCCATATAATCCTGTATCTCCGAGAATAATTTCGGCTTAGGTAAATCCTATCTGTACCAACTGAACTGTTCAATGCAAATATTGAAATTGTGCAGACAGGCACAGATGGGTGTGTGTGAGCCAAGCACTGAGATACCCAACATATCCATACCGTCCACAATCACACACACATTATAAAAACACACAAGGGCCATTGCATCACTAAGCAAACATTGCAATATCAAACTTTATAGCCAAGTTATAGTCTTCTGTGACACATGAGATGTGAATCCACATGCAGCAGCAGGAGTAGAGGAATCCCAGTCAGGACTACAAAAACACATGTAGGACTACATTTCCCATCCCCACCCGCGGATGCAGATTCCTCCGCCTCCATCTAGGAAAGAGGGCTGCAGACGAGACGCATTGACGGGCCTTGTGTTAACACACACACCCCTTTATTAAACAACCACCAGCCTATTCATTTTTGTGTGTAATGGCGGCTGGCTTAACCAGGGGGAAAATAACGCCACGCCATTATAAAAACACACACCAGCACGTTCAACAACATTTAGCCTCTTTCTCCGCTTTCCTCCGCCATTACAACAATGCGACTCCGCTTCCCCATGCGGCAAGCAAGCATGGCAGCGGCGGCGGCGCCGTCGCCCCCCCTCAAAAAAACGACGCAATGTTAAAAAACGACGACGGCGCGGGGCGGTGTGTTTAAAACACACACACAAGTGCGACATATTTCGTCGTATGGGGTTTCGCGCAAAACGACGGGCGGGATTAAACCCGTCCGCCGCCGCGCGGTAAAACGGTGGCGCAATGCTTCAAAACAAGACCGTGGCGCCAGACCCCCCACGCCAAACCACAAGCATGGCCGCACTATACCCTCAATAACTTCGGGACGAGGTGAGCCCCCCTCGCCACATGTGTGTATATATACACACACATGTATACTGTATCAATGTATATATATATAGTCCTGAAATTATTAAAACAAACAACCGTCGTGGACGTATGCAAATATTTAGGACGCGTATCCCGAAAACGCGTGTTATTTTAACGTAACACAAGCGATGCTGCTGCTGCGCTCGCGGAGAAGCGTGGCGTGGTGTGTGTGTGGGGAAAACCACGTGGTTCGTGTTTGTTCGCCACGAAAAAACACGGGCTCGATTAACGAGCGAAACGCAACATATATGGCCACATTTTCGGAGTAGTGGCGGGGGGGCAGGTTGGAGAGAGAGAGGGAGAGAGCAACGTGTGCGGGCGACAGCGCATGGCCAACGTAATTATTGTCGTTTTTTCGTGGCCTTTACGGTTCCCCCCCCCCCCAGCTCGCACAATAACATACCGACGTCGCGCATGTTGCGTTAACCCCCCCACGCCGTCTAATAAGTGCGTACGGCTACGGACCCACGTCGTGGTGCAGTGTGTGTGTGTGTGTGTGTGTTAAAGATCAAGAGCAAGAGCAAGAAAAAGGAAGAAAGGGGGTATATAGATATAGATATACACACCTACACAGCCCACCAATCACTTCTTTCTCCGTTTTCCTAAAATGTTGCAAGGAGGGCACCTTCTGAGCGGGTACCATGAAATACTCCATGGTGGCCAAGTCCAGCTTTTTTGGTCCCCCCTCCGAAATTCGCGTTGCGAAGGATTTAATTCACACAACAGAGAAGAAAAAAAAACAGAAACAAATAGCGAAGTTTAGTATTCGAAGTCCGTTTTTGTATCCGAAAAAACGTGCGCGGTTCTCGCGCATTCGCGCGTGTAAATCCGCGTCTTGTGTTGTTGGTGCAGCAGCAGCGGTAGTAGCTGGCCGCAGAGAGTTGTAATGTTACTCGACTTCCAGCTGATGGGGTTCCCTCGTTGTGAGTGGCGCTCTATCTCCAGCTCGCTCCCTCCCTCTTTCTCTCTCACCCACTGCGTGTGCGTGTGTACGTGCATGCATGTGTGTGTGTACGTGCATGTGCATGTGTGTGTGTGTGTGTGTGTTTGCAGCTGATCAGATGGCTTTCAAGGCGGGAAACAGCTGGTAGGAATCACACAGCACTCTACCGAAAGCCTCCTTCCGCAGAGACAGGGGACTGCATGTAAACAAAGGGCAATTTTTGCGTAAACAGATGCAAAGGGCCTGGGCGCTTATCTGGTTAATTAAATGACAGATAAAATCGCAAACAAATATTCTTAGCTTATGTTTATTGTTAATTTTTTTAATTAAAAAAAAAAAAAAAAGTGTTTGATTCCCCCCCCTCCCACACACACACTGACACCTGAGACCTACATTATATGGGCGTTTACTCGCTGTAGATACAGGGATATGCGGAGGTATCAGCTGATTACTGACTGGGCTCTTGCCAAAACAGGGAGAGCTTGTGAGGAAGGTCCCCCTCACATGGCCTATAGAAGGCATCTGTTTTCTTGATTTAGAGGCCTTATGGTTATTCTTATTAGAATTATCACTGCAAAAGGTTATGTGGATTAGTTATGATTGTGATTATGTATTCTGTAGGCATATTATGTTTATTATTATTATTATTATTATTATTAAGACTATCTTTAGACTGGTCTGTAGCTGCAACCATAATACCCGATAGCGCCATAAATGATAGAGGCGATCAAACTGGAGGACAGAGAAGCCTACTGTGCCCGATGGTGTTCAACCTAACGTCCCCGTCAACAACAACAACCGCCCCCCCAATCCCATATACACACCATGTCCGCCCACTCCAGAGACAGGTGACATAGAAACACATAACCTAGAATGTCAAATTCAAATATAGAATGCACATATAGAATATATACATATATTACCCCTCACACAAATATAAAATACTTAAATACCCACACAGAATATAATTACACACAATAGCATATACAGCGCCACCGAACAGGGCTAGCCTGTACATCGCGCTCACATCACAATGACCGCCACCATTTTGGAAGCATCGGAGCATTGTTATGTTAGATATTCTAATTAATCAGGAAATTATGTTTTTATTATGGGGAGACATTGTTATGTATGAACAACTACTGTGTTTCTCATGCAAGACGGCTGGGCAATATGGCCAAAAATGTTATCACGATAATATTTGATCAGTCGTGATATCCATAATTATCATGTTATATTCATTATTTCTGTCAAGTTTAAAGGCTATGTTTTGCTCCCAAGTAATAGCTGATGAAATCAGAAGGTTAAGTGTGGTTGAAAGTAGGAATGGCCAGTACCACTTTTTTGTTCCTGTTTCAATACCGGTACTGCAATCTTATCTGCCATTACCAATCCGCTTCAATGTTTTGTTTTCTTTCATTTAAAAGCTGAATATTAGGCTAGCCCATTTACTATCATAAATTGATACATACATGACATGAATTGTATGCCATATAACATTCTTTCATTATCAAGCCTCTAAAAATGTACATTATATGGCAGATCACCACTAAATAATACATATAGACAATTTCCATCACTATATAATTGACACAAAACATCAGATCGAGGTCGTTTTATCGCCAAGTCCTATGTGAGGCGTGGCAAAACAAAGTTTTCAATCGTCTAGGTTACGGTTTATTTACATTGATGTTGAATTGTACAGTATTACAAGTCCTCTCAATATGGCGGACTATCACCAGCAAAAAATCCCATGATGCATTCGGATGTACAAGCCCTATAGGAGGCTGATAGCCAATGAATGTTGTCAACATTTAAAGGTAAGGGTAAGGCCTATCTATATTTTATAGGTTTACGGATAATAGGCAAAAATTAATCATTCAAGTTATCAAGTTAATATTTTTTAATTATGAATAAATACATTTAAAAATTACAAATAGGCCTATACCCCCTTATTAGCCTATGACAAATGGGCTAGAATATAAGTTTGACTTTAAAGTTTGACTTTTATTTTAATTAATTAATTCCATAATCCGATAATGGTTATTATCTTTATTTCATTGAATTAGTAATTAATGTTCTAAAGCTTAAGAATTAGCCTAATGTTGAATGCTGAACTAAAAATGTGTACGGTTATTATGGTACGGTAATTAACATTAGCAAGTTGAATGCTAATTTAAGTTACTGTACCGTAACAACCTTATGTTTTTATAATTAGGCAAATTCTTAAGCGTTAGAAAAATAATGAATACCGCCAACAAAAAGTTACCATTATTAGCCTACATTTAGGCTGTTGTGTTTGGCCAATGCCCCCTGCTGGTGTCATGAGATGATAGTTAGCAACACACTCACACACGCACGCACGCGCACACGCACGTGTGCGCGCGCATTAGCCGCATATATTGTCGTTAAATGGCTACTGTAGCGTGTAATAATATCTCCAATCGGATACAGTGTAGGCTAATCATAATAATATGGTATGCCATTACTATAATGGCAACCTTAGTGAAAATGGAGTCTATCTGTGTAAAACCCCATCGACCACAGAGATTAAGGCAATGTTTGTCTTATGCACTCACTGTGAACTTTCCAGTAATTGTGTGATGCGCCTTTTCAACGGGAACAACAACGGTTGCAGCAGTGTTGATATAGGGCTGGGGTGTTTAGGGTATGTGGGGAACAGTGTTTGGAAAACCACACATAGGTCAACAGGCTTTGCGTTTCCAACTGCAGATGTACAACGATTTACACAATCAGTTTTAAATAAAGATAAGCCTCAGTTTTAAATAAAGATAAGCCGCCTCAAGATAAAGGCCGTTCATTAAATGCAGGCCTATTCAAATCTAACCTGTTGCCGGTCTCATGTTGATATTAAATGATAGGCCTATCAAAAAAATAACATTATTATTTTTTTACCTAGCTAGCTTACGCCTAAAGTCATCTGCGTGTCCCAATCACAACGTTTTAGACTTGGGGGGTTTAGTTAATTTTGTAGCGCATCGCTATCAATATGGAGATGCGTGGTTAACCGTAGGAGAGGAGGCGAGGACCGCCCACGGCGGGGGGGGAGGCGGAGCCAGCAAGCACGCGCTGAGCTGGCACAGGGTCTGGGCTAGTCCGCCGCGCGCGAGACGAGAGAGGGAGACACGGGGTGGCGCGGTGGGTCCGGGTCTGCTGCTGCTGCTCTCGAGACGCGGACGCGGGGGAGGAGAGGAGAGGAAAGGCAACCATCACGTCTCCTCGAGCGCTTCGGAGACGACGACGACGACGAAGAAGAAGAAGAAGAAGACGCAAAGAAGTGAAGACACATTTGGGAGAAAAAAAACTAATACGCGGACCCCGTCCCGTCACCCCCCCCCCCACCCACCCTCGCCCGCCCTCCCCCTCCCTCTACTTGAATGTAAGCCCACTCGGAGTCGGCGTCTGGAGGAAGACCCCCCCCCTGCCTTCGTGACATCTCTCTCTTGAGTGCCCACCACCATCACCACCCACCACCCTCACCCACCACCTCCATCCAGAGGAGCGACCACCCATAGGAAACCAAACTTGACCAGCGTTGCCATGAAGGCGATGCACTTAAGGAGATAGGAAGGACCTCGCGCCTCTGTTAATGTCTGATGCGTGACACGTCCGAAGCGCTCTTCATTTTTTTTCTTGAGGGGCAACAGTTAACAGACTATACGGATTTTTTTGTTTTTTGTGTTTACATTTTTTTCTCTCTCTTTTGACGGGTGGGCTGTATGGCCAAGACGATATAGGCTGTCACTTCACGGCAACATATTTAAGTCTGTTCTTTAGATGGACATTTTTTTTTAATTTTTTCAAACAATTTGTAACCATTAACGTGCGTTGTTGCGTTATGTTTTTTTTGGGGTGTTTCAAATATATGCTGACAATGGTCTGGGAGCGGACCGCCTCAATCGACACCTAGTAGCATTTCTTCTCCCCCCCCCCCCCCAAGACGAGTCCGTTTTATATCGCGATATATAATTGGACAAAAAACAAAACCGCCAACAAAATCCCCAAGAACTCATCTCGTCCTCAAGCCCGTTTTTTTTTAACGGAAAGTCTCGCGTGGGAAGTTTGCGCCTAGGAGAGAGGGGGAGATAACTCGCCAAATATCCACCATCATTGTTAACTACACGGTAAGCCTTTGCCTACAAATATGTCAACGTGTCAACGTGGTTTACGGTGTGTGTGTGTGTGTGTGTGTGTGTGTGGTTCCGACGTGTCGTGGCGTTATTTCGGCAATGCGAAAAAAACCAAAACGGTCTGAGTTCACGCAGGGCAGCAGCAGCGGACTGACCTATTTTTTCCCCCCCAAGTCTACCAGCGGTGCGTTGGCCTCTCAGTCATCCTGCAGGCTGCGCTCCTCAGACTGGCGTATCTAGGGGGCTGCCAGTGGTGTACGTGCCCCGACGGCGTCTGTACAATTCATGCAGACGGCGATGATGATGCCCCCCCCCCCCACACCCGTTACCAGAGCGTCGTAGCCACACACACACACATGCATACACACATACATGCATGCATACACACATACATGCATGCATACACACATACATGCATGCATACATACACACATACATGCATGCATGCATACATACACACACACACACACACACACACACACACACACACACACACACACACACACACACACACACACAC
>JAOPJI010000079.1:2193992-2205204 GCA_027122695.1 Merluccius productus
TTTGGTTTGGAACGCTTCATCACCCATTATCATTAAAACAACTTAAAATGTAGGTTTATTTTTTCACAAATCCTGCCCCAAGTCCCTTTAACATCAGGAGTGCAGGTCCGCTCACTATTACAAGTTACCCCTATTGAGATTGTGTCCACCTACAAATATTTAGGCATCACAATTGATGAAAGCCTTTCTTTTACATTACACATTGATCACCTTTTAAGAAAATCAAAGTCAAAATTACGCTTCTCTTTTAGGAAAAATATCCTGTTTCTCCTTTAATGCTAGGAAGCGGCTTGTGGCTGCTACTCTCCTGCCTCTCCTGGACTATGGGGAGGTTTTGTACACGAACAGCTCGGCTCACTCTCTTCATCTGTTGGACGCTGTCTGTCATGCGGCTCTGAGATTCATAACCGGTTGTAAATCCCTCACACCCCATTGTACTGTGTTGTCTTCTTGTGTCAACTGGTCTTTATCCATGGGCAGAACTTTACACTGGTATAACTTAACATTTATAAATCCATCCTTGGATTGCTGCCCACTTATTTATCCACGTACAAGTCACGTAAGCAGTGCTGCCTTGGCCTACGCCTACGCTCCCAGGACTTCATCGCTCTCTCCGTCTGCTCAGTCTGCACAGACTTTGGTCGAAGGACCTCCCTGAGCCCAGAGCACGCTACGGCAGGATCCCAAGCTGTCCCGCATGATTCACCTAGGGGATTTTAAAGTACTTTTACGAGGTCTGGAGAGGGCGTCTGTGGGAGGTTGCTATTGTGTACCGTGTTAGCGTCTGACTTCCACTCTGGCACGCTTTCACTTATCACGTTTATGGTTTATGTTCTATTGTGTCTCCGTATCGAATGTCCCGCCCGTCTGTCACTTGTGTGTTGTATTGCCGCCGCCTATTGCTACCGGGTATCGCTGGAGAACGAGACCCCCGCGTCTCAATGAGATCGCCCGTCTAAATAAAGGTTCAATAAAAATGGTGCTTATCCGACGCGGCGATCAGTACATGCACACACATTTTTATGGATGTTATCGTGATGCGGAGATTAACAATGTAATCAAAGACTCTTGGCATTCATTTCTCTTTCATTTTTTCCCCCTCAATTCCCGCTCCAACTCCTTAACAATCTGTCCCTTGACGATTCACCCCGAATTACACGCAGGTTCTCTTACCAGCACAGGGTTCCACTATTGTTTACGGTAACCATTCGAGATTCAAGGTCAGACTGGAGGCATTGGAGGCACCTTCTTCCCTTTTCATAGTTTCATAGTTTTAAATATAAACCATTTCCTTCCTCTTGTGGCGAGTGTGAGATCCAGACTCCCCCTGCCGTGTGTGCATGCGTGTGTGTGCATGCATGCGTGTGTGTGTGTGCATGTGGTGGTCATCCCTCAGCGGTCTGGTAAACTTGGTGACCTGTGTTCTCTACGGCCCCTGGCCAGCCCCTCTCAAAGCCTACCATTCACCAACAGCATGGCCCTTTAGTGCTGTGTGTGTGTGTGAGTGCGTGCATGCATGCGTGTGTGTGTGTGTGTGTGTGTTTTTGCATATTTGTTGATATTTTTTCCACACAGTCCAGTGCACATTTCAACCTATGGCACGTTAATATGTTTGCACAGCTCAATGTGCACTAGAGTGTGTAGAGAGAAAGTGGCTTTGAGACGCTGCCAAAGTGTGTGTTTGTGTGTCTGTTATAGTTGTGTGTGTGTGTGTGTGTGTGTCTGTCTGTGTTTGTATGTAAGCAATATTGTACTAGCAACCCCTCTTGTGAATAAACCAGTACTGGGCCACATAGACCTTTTGTCTTGTTGTGTAGATGGGAAGCCATTGCGCTGCTCTGTTTACAATCGGACCTATTGGATATTATATGATATTATAATATGATATCATAATATCATCATGTATCCAACACGTTCGTTTATAACCACCTGTCCCATCCATGAGTGGGAAACCAATGTAGCAGTAGAACATATATTTATGTGTGGCTAAAAGGCTCCTGCTCTGGCTAGTTGTTAGCTCATTGGATTAGCGCAGGGCCCAATCTGTTGAGATATTGGACTGAGGCTCACCTGCTCAGTGCTAACAGAACTGCGTTCTTTGGCGTGACGAGGAGAGGCCAGTGGACGGCACGGACACCCTCTCTGCGAGGCAGCAACAAGTGGTGTCTTTTAGTCTTGACATGGATGAAGTGTCCCGACCCTGATCCTTGGGGCAGCTCCAAGGGTCAGTGTGTTTAGAGGAGGTGAGAGAGAGGAGGGGGGGGGGGGGTAGTTGAGTCAGGAGGTCAGGGCACAGGAGGTCTAGCTGGGTTAGTGATTGCTTTGGGAGGGATCAGGTATGGTTTGAGTGTGTGTGTGTGTGTGGGGGGGGACGAGATGAGGGGCTGAGATGGATGCTGGGAGCCAAGGGACACTGGCTGCCTGAGGGTGTGTGTGTGTGTGTGTGTGTGTGTGTGTGTGTGTGTGTGTGTGTGTGTGTGTGTGTGTGTGTGTGTGTGTGTGGGAGAGGGGGGGTACAGGGTGACCATCTGGATGGGATTGTAGACATTCCTCTGGAAGAGCATGTGAGCAAAGGTCAGCCTGGGGGGGGAGCGGTGTGTGTGTGTGTGTGTGCCTGAGTGTGTGCCTGAGTGTGTGTGCTCGTGCTTGTGTGTGTGTATGCTTATTTTCTGTTTGTTTTTCTTCGACTTCAGTTTATAACAGTCTAACCATTATTGCTAGCAGGTTAAAGAGGAAAAAGTGTGTGTTTATCTCGTGGGTTACTGGAATGTAATCCTTAACGCCGAGCGTTATGTCTCACTGTTCCCATTTTCTTTTCCACTCACCAGCGTTCACAAGAAACGGCGTTGACATTGTGCTATATCCTAAATTGAGAATTGTTTCCTATTGGCTTACTGTATGTTCACTCGCTGTTCTCTGATTGGACGTGTGTGTGTGTGTGTGTGTGTGTGTGTGCGCAGGTGTGCAGGTGTGCCGGCTGATTGGAGGGCTACCGCCATGTTGTCTCTAGACGAGCCCCTGGACCTGAAGCTGCCCCGCCGGGTCAACGGGCGGGACCGGGGTGCCCGCTCCCCGCTACACCACGGCAAGCGGGCACGCCAGCTACACATGGCCGACGATGGGACGGCCGTCATTGAGCCCGCCTCCCCCGGCTCCCCGCACTCCGGTAGGTCCGGCAGCAACGCGCACACACACACACACACGCACACGCACACGCACACACACACACACACACACACACACACACACACAGCACTGGTCTCAAGACGGTCGATGTGTTGCTATAGAGCTGGGTAGTCACGCCCCTTCTGTTTGCTGGCTGGTCCCGGATGTAACGCCAGAAGAAGGTCATTTACCCCTTCACGGAAATTTCAGTCACCTTTTATGAGGATATACTGCATTTTAGGAACTTAACGTTGCCCTATATGTGATGCAAACAGCATCAAGCAGCTAAAATTAATATGTAACATTTATTTACCGCATTTCTGACCTTATAAAATACAGGCTTCCAGGATTGAAGAAGGTCAGACTGACGCGCTCTTTTGTAATGCATGGAGCGCAGTCCCAGGTCACATGAACGTTGAAGGTCCTTGAATGTTGTCTTCTGTGATTGTAACGTGGTGTTAAATGTGTGTATCTTTCTTTCTCGTCTTAACTTTTGCCTTTTCTGGGATGTTGCAAACGGAGCTGCCGCGATGCAAGAAAACCGATTTGACAATGGAGTATTTTCATCGTCGTCGTCATGACTACCCACGGCGGTCGTACCGCTACAGCTCTCCAGCAGCCTTTACAGTCTATAAGCCTGTAGCTGACCGGTAGCGTTCCCCTTCCCCCGGCACCGTTGTCGGTAAAAAATAGTGACGCCGACTCTGTCGAGTCTTTTTGCTAAACGGAGCATGACTCCTTGTTTGCTCTGTGATCGCAATCTGAAGCAAAACACTGCGGCATGATTCAGTTTGAAATCAGCGCCGAGGTCCCGGACGTGGCAGCAGAGTCCGTCGTTCGCCAGCTCGTTCGAATTCTTTCAGTCGTATTTTAAAACTGGCATTTGCTCGTTATTTATAGGACATCAAAATGACCAATTATAGAAATTATGTAAAAATGTGACGAACCATAACTTGTGTTGTTGTTTGAATGTCTAGCTGCCCTAATAGAAGAAAAATATAATTTAAATCCATAGACTCAAAAATGTGACGCCAGATGCTGGTCATCAATCAGTGGGCGGGACTACCCAGCTGTGTGTGTGTGTGTGTGTGTGTGTGTTTATTGTTATGATCACAGACTCTATGTCGATATTAAAGAAATCCATCAGCTAAAAGGTCGGGTGCAGTGTTAACTCAAAGCTTGCACTTTGTTTGGGATTCATTTGGGAATACGTCGGAATACTTCACTGCTGTAACTCCAGCTCTAACGCTATGGGCAAAGGTCACTTACGACAAGCATGTTTTATGTGTGTGTGCGTGTGTGTGTGTGTGTGTGTGTGTGTGTGTGCGTCCTATCCCAGGTGTACAGGTGGTCCCTCGGGATCGAACAGAGACCCCCACCCCCCCAGCGGTGGACCTCAGTATGTCCCCCTCCTCCTCCTCCCGCCACACCTCCAGTTCTCCAGAGACCACCCATGGTGTCCACGTCCCCTCAGCGGTGAGACACACACACACGCACGCGCACGCACACACACACACACACACACACACACACGCACACACGCACACACACAGACGAAAATATATGCCCACTCACAAAAATCCCACACACAAATATCTGTCTCCGAGCTGTGCACGCTCCTCTATTGTCCCATGGAGAGTGAGTAGGGTATCTGAGTGCTGGGTTGGAGTGGGGGGGGGGGGGGGTCAGAGCGTGACGGGTGGTTGGTAGCTGGAGTCTGGTGACTGAGGGGTAGATCGGGGGTTGGTGGCCGAGTGGTGGATAGGGATGACCCGGGTGTCAGAGCCCTGCCAGGGGAGCTAGGCCGAGCACAGGGCCTTGAGGGCTTGGGGGAGCGATGGGTGCAGGATGGGTGGGGTAGCTTTTATCAAACACCTCTTGTGCTCCCAACAAGTACCTCTCTCTCTCGCTCTCTCTCTGTGTGCCTCACACTCAGTGGCCCTGCGGGCAGGATGTGTTTGTGTGTGTGCGTGCGTGTGTGTGTGTGTGTGTGTCTTCTATAATCAGATTTAGGACAAGGTACTGCCATGCAGACCTTACGCCTTCTAATTCAATTCCCCCCAATTGAATTGACCCATACTAGCTGTGGCCATTTAGCCTCACTCTTCACCCCAGACAGAAGTGATCACACACACACACACACACACATGCACACATACACACACACACACACACACAGTCCCCTACAGCGTCGAACACAACAGCCCACATAGCTATGCATGCAGGGGCAGAGGCTGAGAGGAGTGAGAATTGGTCACATTTTAGGAGATTTGTCACATATGCATTTTTGACATAGTTGGACGCTAAGACAGCCACAGGATTGTGATCCATTTTCACCCTTCCATCCAGTCTCTCTTCTGTGTGTGTGAGTGTGTGTGCGTGTGCGTGCCTGCGTGTGTGAGTGTGTATGTGCATTTGTGTGTGGTGTGTGTATGTGTGGATATTTCTATGCCTTGTGTGTGTGAGCATTAGCATTCTGAGGCTCAGCGCCTAAGACTCTCACATTGAGCTTTGTAGAATAATTTGAGCCTCCCAGTGACTTGACTTGTACATTTAAAGTACCCCATAGAATACACTGTACAGAATAGCTATCGATTCGCACGCTTCAGTGGCGATCGTACCCGGAAACAAATCAATTTCCTCCTTTCGTCTTTTTCCCAGGATTCTCACATTCGTTACGTAGAGGGCGGAGCCTCCTCGCAGACCTTCCGGTTCTTCGTTCCGATTGGAGCGGGGGCGGGACTACACCTGCCGTCCTCCATGTTCATCGGCCAGGCCGGTGACCGGCGCACCTCTCCTGACCTCTCAGCGGACGAACAGCTTGCCTGTCACTGGAAGAAGGTAGAGAGCGGGGAAAACGACCGATTCCTAGCGGTCCTTTGTGGTGTTTGATGTTGCTTCCCGAAGAGTCCGACCATTAATCGAAAAGACCGATGATCTGCTTCCTCTGCAGTGTCACCTGCTGTTCGACTCCCTCCAAGACCTCGTGGACCACGTGACACACTTCCATGTCAAGCCTGAAAAGGATTCCGGGTACTGCTGCCATTGGGAGGGCTGTGCACGCAACGGGCGCGGTTTCAACGCCAGGTGAGAGCTCTCTGCCTCGAGGCCGTGTCTAGAGGTCCTTTTTACGAACCGAGGTCCATGGGGTGGACCACCGCATACGCACCTAAAGGAGCAAGGACCGTTGTTAAGTGGATGGTTTTATGGACATTTTTGTGGTCTTCACTCTCCCAGGTACAAGATGCTAATCCACATTCGCACACACACCAACGAGAAGCCTCACCGCTGCCCCACGTGTAACAAGAGCTTCTCCCGTCTGGAAAATCTGAAGATTCACAACCGCTCACACACAGGTCAGTGTCCATAACGCGCGCACACACACACACACACACACAGCAGACAAATGTGTTTCATCTCATCCTAGAGTGTGTGACTCTGGGTTAGGTCTGCGATTCCTGTCGGCCTCATTGAGCACGATGTCTGTTAGCCAGACAAGCTTGGAGGGTGTGTTTTATGAAAGCATGGCCGCGGGAAGATACAGATGTTCTGCGAGGCTCATTTAAAACGGGACGTTTATCTGACTTCATAACAAACAAACGGTGCTTTCCCTGCATCGGTATTCACTGTAAAGCCCGAAAGCATACAGAGTGCTTATTTTTGGCTCATATTTGTCGCGCTAACCCAAAAAATAAATCTAATCATATTACGTTTAATGGAGCAAAGCAAAAAAAAACAAACATAAAACATAATTTTCATGTCCTGACACGCTGTGTGCTTTGGCCTTATTTGGCCGCGCTTTGGGGGAAAAAAAGTGTCTAAGGGTCAGAAATTAACTGGGGGCTCGGGTCATATTTTTTATGATGGAGGCTTTTTAATGCCCCTTTAACATAAAGTGTTTACTTCTGTGTTTTACTCTGTATTTGCACAGCGGGTCCAGATTCGTTTTTTTCATCGGAGTCATTGAATGTTGGTCTTTTAATGCAACATAGACAAAATAAAGTATTTCCCGACCTTTGAAATACCTTATTTCCTATCCATACCCATTCCCACCTTTACTAAAATAGGTGTGAATGAAGTGTGATTTTTGACTGTTACTGTAAATGTTGCTGACTCCCTTCCAGGTGAGAAGCCCTACATCTGTCCTTATGAGGGCTGCAACAAGCGCTACTCCAACTCCAGCGACCGCTTCAAGCACACGCGCACGCACTACGTGGACAAGCCCTACTACTGCAAGATGGTGGGCTGCCTGAAGCGCTACACAGACCCCAGCTCCCTCCGCAAGCACATCAAGGCCCACGGCCACTTTGTGGCCCAGGAGCAGGTCTGTCTGGGCGGGGTGGGCTCCCTGCTGAAGGCGGGTCCGGGCGTAGGCGTCTGCGCCAAAGAGTCGGAGCTCGCCTACCCTCCTGGGGCCCACCTCCTCCTCCCCGGCGGGGTGTCCGCCCTCCTGGGGGGCCCCCACGCCCTGCAGGGTCTGGGGGGGGCGCTGCCGCTCTCCCCCATCAGCTCCCAGCCACTAGACCTGAGCGCCCTGGGCTGCCCCGGCTCCCCGCCCGCCGGACTGGGCGGCGCCTCGGTGCTGTCCTTCCACGGCTCGCCGCTGGGCCTGGCCAAGTCCTCCCTGCTCTCCCCCGCCTTCCCCTCCCCCGCCTTCCCCTCCCCCGCCCTGGGGCTGATTCCCCACCGGGAGCCGCGGGGCCACGAGCACCACCGGGCCCAGGGGGGGAGGAGGAAGGGCCGGGGGGAGGACCGGGGGGACCGGATGTCCGGGGGAGGGGTGCTGAACCTCTCCACGGCGGGGACCCATGACCGGCTGTCCTGGGTGGCACTGGTCACCCCACTGGGCACCGTGATGCCGCCTGTGGTCAACTGACACCTTAGCACGCACACACACACACATGCACACGCACATACACACACATGTAGACACACATGCAAATGCATGCTCAGACACACACACACACACACACACACACACACACACACATGTGCACACGCAGACACAAACATACGCAGACACACACACACACACACGCACGCACACGCAGACATACACGCACTATGCAGACACACGCGCACACAGACCCACACGCACATGTGCAGACACACATGCGTACACACACACACACACACGTGCAGACACCAACACAAACGCACACATGTTCACCTCACACACATTCCGGAGGAGCTCAGGGGGTGTGGGTGGGTGGGTGGACACTTTGGGGAGAAACGGGTGGAGGTGGGTGGGGGGTGGGGGGGTGGGGGGGCAGAAAGCTGAAAGCTTCAGGACTACGTTAAGCTAGGTATTTGTGTCAGCGGGAGAATGGTCACTATTTGTCATTTATGTACATTTTTTCTTTCCTACCGGCACGTTGCGCGGACCCGGCCCATGGGTGCCGATGACGGCCTCCATGCGCCGCGTCCGTGCCGCGGTCCCGGTCGTTGTTTTGTTTGTATTATTATTATTATTATTGAGTATTTATGTGACTGCTGGTTGACAGTGCGCTTGTTTTGCGGCCCAGCAGCGGGATAGATATACCATGATACACAACGACGCGCTCACTGCTGGGCCCCGCAGACGGTCTTTTCTTATGAAGCTTTGACGTATTTCACCGCCGTGATGGTTGATATGTTTCTGACAAACTTGCTTCGCAACAGCAAGTGAAATAACCGGATTCAGATTGAAAAAGACTCTGAATCTTAATAGGTTGCGGTTCACATCCTCAGACAATAGTAGTATTACTACCTGTTAGATTGTGGCAATTTAACCTAACATAGCACTTGATAGCGTAGAACCAGGCTATAGTGTTAAAACCTCACAATTTGCTGCTAACCGTAACAGCTCTCCCAGTGTCAACGCTGGTAGAGGACGCTTTTGACAATCTGCACCCTTGGGTGAAGAGGGCGATGGACACTCGTGACCCGACCCGAGGGCACGGAGCCATCGGCGGTAAGACACAGACGGGTGTTGTCACCTGGCGACGACCGACTATCTTCTGTTATCTATCTCTTATTTTTGATGATCAATGCTGGAAGTCTACCGGCGCATCTGGCACCCCCCTCTGGCAGCCGCGACACACTGCCTCCCGCCCGGCCCAACCGACAAAACTCACCTTGTTTTCCCCTCTTCCCGGCTTGTTCAACCCTTCGCCCCCCTAATTGAATCAGCGCGGCCGGTCTGCCGCGTATGAAAGGGCCACTGTGGCGATAAACACTGGTATATTTGTGTTTGAGGTGACTTAGCCACGAAACCAGCTGTGAAAAACAGGTGGTTGTCCGGTTCGAAAGCCTGACTTAGCCTTGTTGCGCATGAGTTTTGTCCCCGAGCACAAGGGTTGCAAAGTGTGCCGGAAAAAACCCCCAGAGCTTGAGCGGGCGCGGGAGGTGGTGTGGGCAGGAGGAGAGGGTTAGGGAGACCTACCACAGGGGAGGACAGGGTGCCACATTCAGCTGGGCTAGACAGAAAGCCAATGAATCGGTAAACAATCCTGCCTAATTTCGTGCGGACCAAACAGTCAAACTAACGTTTCCCGGTTCAATATTTACACCCATGGTTCGATTTAAGGTCAACATGCACTTACAATATATTCTCTACATGTTTAGAAAAGAATAATGACTGCCAAGTGATACATCTTCAAACCCTTTACTCTGTGTTCTCAGCAGGCTTTACCAGGGTGACCATTGCTTTTGGGGTGGGGGTCCTTCTGAGATTTGTATTGCCGACTGATAATGTGTGAAATGTTGACTTGAGCACCATGTTGTTGTGTCGTGTTGAGTGTGCGACCGTTGGAACTACGGAGGAGAGATGGGGATGAGAAAGAGAGGTCCGTCTTAAACACAAGGAACATTCCCTCAAGAAACCCGCGCAACCCTCCTCGCTCTCTCATCCTCCATCTCTCCCTCTTCTCCCCCGACTTCTTTTTTTTTTGTCCAACTTTATTTGTCATTGCGGTTTTGCGTAAGTCGGTAACAATGTTTCATGTCATCGCTGTCTACTTTAGTTGTCGTTTTTGGCAGTTGTACGGACGAGACATTGTTCTGATGTCGAACTGGCTTTCGTTACATGTGTGTGTGCTGCTCCGCCGTCAGCTTTCTCCTGTCCGAAATATTTTAGTGTTTTTTTTATACGAGCTAAAAAAGAGAGAGGATGAGCGAGAGAGAGAGAGAGAGAGAGAGAGAGAGAGAGAGAGAGAATGAGCGAGAGAGGCACGTCACCCTGAATTAAAGGTTTCAGGGAGATTACAACAAATCACACAACATGACATTCCTCTCGATGACAATCACCTAGCTGTGACGAGGAACAGTAGCATGGTATGGTTTGCTGGATTGCCTGTCTGTTAACTGGCTGTTTGTTAGCTCCTTAATGGGAGGATGTGCCTCTGACATCTTATTCTAAAAGTGACCATTATCACCGCCATTATGGCCGCCCTAACACACGCCCGGGGCGAGTCACAAACACTGTCCGATTTGTCTCAAATATGTGTCATTCCAGTTGTGCGCAAACAACACACACATATGTATAGACGCACATGGACATGCACTAAGACACACACACACACACACACACACACAATTATGCCAAACCACCAAGAAACAACACCAACGGTATTTTCTTTAAAATGGCCGCCCAAGAGGGACACAGACAGAGGGAGTGGTTGAGAGAATAACTAAGCGCAGAGCACTTCCACGGAGGCTCCCCTCCATGTGGACACCTTCACACTGCGAGCAGGGGCCCCCCGGCCCCCAGTGCCCCATGCGGGAACCCCTCACGAGGGTGCCAACCACACAGTGAGCTAGCCAGCCAACCAGCCAGCCAGTCAGCCAGCCAGCCACCCAGCAGAGAAACTAGGCCAGTGAACTCTGTCTGCCCTCAGTTGTTTTTTCATAGATTTAAACCCCCTAAAGGTTTTACTCCCTCAACTCCACCACAGCCCACAAAGGTCTTTTTAACCCGATATGAGGTTGGGGAAAACACACACACACACACACACACACACACACACACACACACACACACACACACACACACACACACACACACACA
>JAOPJI010000079.1:2332095-2344310 GCA_027122695.1 Merluccius productus
CCTATGTCAAGGTAGTCACGGATGAACAACAAGGGGTTGCCTGGGTTTATCCTTGAACACACACACTCCTGTCCTGAGCATCTCTTGTTCACGCCGTCACCAACTCCCCCGCACCGCCGCCACCACCACCACCATCATCTCCAACCCTGGATGGCGGCGGTGAGTGCCAGTGATAAATATTCATTAGGGGACACGGTGTGCTGCAGTAGGCCAACCGTGCACACACACATGCCCACCCCCGACACCCCTGCCTCCCGGTCCCTCAAACAAAGAGTCCCCTGGCTAATGGCGCACACACCCGCCAGGCATGACACGTGCTAAGGGCCGGACCTACCTATCACGCCACCTCTCACACTCCCCACTCGATTGGTAGGGGGGGGGAGGGGGCGATTGGGGAGGGTGATGGTGGTGGTGGTGGTGTGTTTTGCGAGCTAAGATTTAGATGAACACGGACAGCGTTTTGAAAGTTGGCCACGTTGCTCTCGTCGCGTTAGTTCAACTTCACGGCGCTCTAATTGGCACCTTGGTCCCGGCCCATGCTGAGATCAGGTGTTTTTTTTTCTTTCTCTTTCAACCGGTCCTTCTCAAGCTCCTCCAAATGTGTTGTGTGGGCTTTTTCCACCACTCTTTTCTCTCTCTCTCTCTCTCTCTCTCTCTCTCTCTCTCTCTCTCTCTCTCTCTCTCTCTCACTTCCCCCCCCCCCCCCCCACATTTTTCTATTTCCTGTGGGTGCGATGTCTCTCCTCTACTAGCAATCAGCTGTGATTTGTCAGCGATTTTGCGGCCAGTTCCCCCCCCAAAAAAATAAAAATAAATGTATCGACACGCGCCTACAAAAGATGCTCTGTCCTCCGAGCCCCAGCTATTCCCCGCTTGCTGCTCCCCCCACCACCACCGCACAAATGTGGAACGCACACACACAAAAGGAAAGCTTGCTTGTTACTAGAAGGAAACGTGTTGGAGGAGGATATTGGTACACTACTACTACTAGATGCTACTACTGGTCTGAACTAGCCAATCACTGTTTTTCATCGCTGTTTTTAACTGTGAGTGAGACGCATGCTGAAAATGCAGGGAGTTGTGTGTGTGTGTGTGTGTGTGTGTGTCACCTTTTCAATTAAAGATATACCTGGACACAGCCGTTCTGTATCACTTAATCTCTTGATCACTTAAACGATGTGAGTAAAACAGCCATAGTGCGCTGACACATAGTGCTGACGCTGGCTAACCAACTGGCAAAAAACACGTTTTTTTGACAGTTGGTTAGCCAGCTAGTATAAAAAAAACAAATGATGACAAACGAATGAGAGCAAAGCTGAACAAGCAATTTAGAATGGACAACTTCATTAAAACGGATGAGATAAATACAGGTTTTAAATATATACACAAGCTGCTGCGAAATCGAATGAGAAAGCTACGGACTGGAAGTAAATTAACGTGGAGAAAGGATATACACTACATTGTGTCTTAGTAGTCTTAACAGATAATTAAGTCACCACCTACTGTTCAGGCTGCTGAACCGGCCAACTACAGCTGGAACCGAGTGCAGATGCGCGCTTTGTAGGGAGTCCCAGATGCGACGCTGGCAGGATGGGATTGTTGGAGTTGTAATCAATGAGCTGTGTGCACACACACTTATCAAAATGACGTAACGTATTGAAATAAAAATTCCACATTCACAAATATTGTATTTGTCGACGGTGTATAGTGCAAGTTTGCGGTTGATTGTGTATTTTATTCTTAAATTAATTTACACGTGAGAATCACGTTACAGATTTGCAGACCAGATTCACAGATTGACGCATCTTTTCTGCGACTAGAAATACCGACCTACAAGTTCACGAATCTTAATCTTACAAATACGTTTTTTCAGTTACAAAAATTCTGACTACACTTGTGAAATTAACCATTAAAAAAAAGGGTAGCGATCTGGCCGTTCTTCTTCTTCCTCCTACTCTTCCTCCCTCCGCTTTACACACGACAGGCTGTGCCTTCTGTGTCACCCTACATGCAACAGTAGCTCTCCGGTCTGGAACAATGCCCTCTTCCTTCTGCATTTCTTCCACCATTAAATATTGTTGACGCCACGGTGTGGGTGGTGGTGGCTTAACAGAGCATGTGGTCGCGGCGGCACAGGGCTATTTTCTACTCCTCTGCCCAGTGGCTATTAGCGGAGTTCTTTCCTGTCTATTTGTCCTGTGTCAGTGCATCATCGCTCGTGCCATTATCCCATTATGCTTTGCATCTGTGGTCCAAATGCTTACTGGAACAGTGGAAATGAGTCACCGCCACAATGGCCAGCTAAAGCTAGGTGTTACGGTCAGCCCTGCTATTCATAGCCTGCCAAACATGAGATGAAAATTTCCAGGCCTGTTCCTCGTCCCCTACTCGTATTGACGCTTGGTCAGATTCCCCGGCGTCATGCTCCAGAGCCGAAGAGGCGCCCCCACGGCTTCACCTGCTGACGTTTTAGGGTCGCCGTTATATCTGAATGTATGTTGGGGTTCATGGACCGGTTCAGTGTTTGGACAACTGGAGTGGGGAGACACTCCCGCGTAGCGCTGTTTTGTTAAAATGCATTTTAACCATTTTGTTAAAATGCATGAATACATTGTGCTCTAAATAATTAGATAATAATTTTATGAAACTGTTTAGCATTTTTGCGTTAAATATTAGTACTTATACCATGGCCCAGGTGAATACTGATTCTGATTGGCTGGAGAGGTGTTGATTATTTTCCGATAACATGCACGGCTATGACGTGTTCGTAACATAAGCGTGTCTTATCACCGGTCTAAAAATGAATGCGCTAAAACCTTAACTGTCAACTTGGACCACTGAGAAAACTTCCAATTAAATATAATATATTGACTAGACTTACAATTATGTACATCCATTGTATGCGTACTCGTCTCGTAGCCTGTTGAAATGTCACTTTATTTATGGGCAAATTTCACATGCACAAGTGTAAATGTACGAACACACTTTATAAATCAGAAAACAAAAACGCTACTCAAACTATATTTATTACGGTATTTACGTATGTAATTGGCCAAGACCTGACACATATGTTGGGGCATTTATGTGGCCGAACTTGGCACCCCCCCATTGAAACTATCATCACATCTAAAAGTAGACGCCTAGAGCTGTCCAAAACACTTAACCTGTTTAACCTAGCCCTTTTTATTGCTCAGATATAATGTGTCTAATGTGATTAACGCTTTAGGGTTCATAACATCCCTCAAACTCACATGTGTTACTCTACAGGCCGAGACCTTTCCAACAATGTATTTGGTTTTGGTTTTCCTAAAATGCTGGTCCAAAGTGGTACATCTGTAGTGAACTGGTTGTGCTTTCTCCAGGTTCCTCCATGGCTAGGGTACTGTGGGTGGAACACGTCATCCAATGAAAGACGTCTTGTCACCCGAAAGACGCTGATCCCCCCGTCGGGGCGTAGACATGTGACGAGATGGGGACCAGACCATGTTGAAATATCACATAAAGAAAAAGCGAACATAAAAGATCCGCCCGGGAAGGAAAGCAATGCGTTTGGCATTGCAAGAGGGGGGGACTATTTGTAAGGAAAGCGTCATCACGGATGCAAGTCACTATCTGACCCACCCCCCACCCCCCCCCCCCCCCCCACCCCCATCCCCCCACTCTCCCCTCCATCCCCCTAGTAGCTCTCCCACCCCTCTTACCTCGTCCCCCTCCCCCCCCCCCCCCCCCCCACCGGCTCACTCCCCACCCCTACCCGGTCCCCCCCCCCCCCCCCCCCCCCCCTTTCGGCTCTGTATTATCGTGTCGTATTCGGGTCACTCTTAACAAGTGCCAGTCTCTGGCCGTGCGGCTCAGGTGAACGCAACACCTCCACGTTGCCATGGTAATGTCCCGGCCATCTCTGTGCACTTTCGGAGGAAGAAGTCGCATGTCATCTTGCTGCACACATCATGGCTCACATTAAAAAAGAAACATGACTTTTTAGTCTTGGTAGGTTGGCAAAGGCAGAGGAGGCAGAGTAGCGTAGTAGTCGCTCAGGTATTCCACTCCCATCCAAGAGGTACCGGGTTCGATTCCGCGTTGCCCTGTAACCTGCCTGTAGGCGTCCTTGAGCAAGATGCCTAACCCCTAAATGGTGGTTCTTAATGACACGCATCTCAATTCACTCCAAGTCGCGTTAGATAAAAACCACCTGCTAAATGACTAAATAGTAAACAGGTAAGCAAATAGATGGTTTTGTTTTGGTGTTAAGAAGATCCTAAAGCCCACGTGCATTTGTTTATATGCTCATCACGCACGCGTGCACACACGCATGCACGGCACGTGCACACACACACAGTGTAATTCAGCTTACAGTGGTAATGTGATGGTTGGGCCTGCTGTCTTCTGGCGGTATAGCTGACACAGCATTTCCTGTGTGCAACGTCAAGCACCTTGGCGTTGCACAAACTATCTCCGTGTGTGTGCGTGTCTACTTTAGTAGACACACTTTACCTGTGACAAGGGGCGCAGCATCCCATTTAGTCATCTTTGTATGTCTTCACTTTCCAGTTGGCTGTCGGCCCATTTCTCACCAGGACGGTCGCTGCCAGCGTTTGACCCGGTAACGACTTCAGGAAATATCATATCGGCCCTCTTATTCCGTCCCCAGTAGGTCAAACCGTGTGGAGGTTAAGACGACTTGAATTATATTTCATAATGGCTCGGTTCAAAACAAGGTTGGCTGTACTTAAAGACGTCTGAGACGAAGCTGATGGCTCATCGATTCCCGGGGCGAAGCCGCTTGCTCTCGGAATGCATTAATGTGGGGTTTTAAAAGCTACGCTGTGAGGCACGTCGGAGATCGACTCCAGGACCTATTCTAAGAAGAAGCGCCGCGTCCTTTTGAGATTCCTTTTGAGTGGGGCAAAAAGGGAAAGGCGGTTGGTTAAAAGGAAGCGCATCACGCGTGTCATCATTGTTTTTTTTCCAAGAGATGCCACTGAACGGCTGCCAAGCCACTGAATGCCGTGCGCCTTGCTGTTCACGCCCATGCCACCTCTCTGACTCATGCCAGCCAGGGTTTTAAGGGAAAGCTCTTCACTTTTTTTCGTTTCAAAGCTTACTGGTCTGTGTAACGTGATTTCCCCCCCCCCCCCCCCTCAACCTGATCTGCACTGGGGGCAAACTGCCACCAAAGCTATTTTGGGGTGTCTGATAAATGGGGAAGGAGAGGTGGGGGGGGGGGCGGGGACCTATTCAAGTGGCTCATAATGGCGGCTGACCTCATGCGACAGCTATGGCTCGCGTACAACAGTTGGCACAAAGCTACGAGGAAGTCTCGAGTCCTTGACCCAGTTTACCAGACAGCATCGTATCGGCTCTCGCTCTCTCGCTCTTGTCTCGCTCTCTCTCTCTCTCTCGCTCTTGTCTCGCTCTCTCTCTCTCTCTCTCTCTCTCTCTCTCTCTCTCTCTCTCTCTTTTTCTTTTTCTTTTTCACTCCCTCTCCCCCCGTAGGCTATGGGTGATTCTTGAATTCCTGACTAGAACCAGAGAAAATGACTATTAGTAAAATATATATTGGTGCTTGTTTGGAATGCTTTTAACATTTTTGGTATATTTTTTCCCTTTGTCATCCACAGACCAGACAGCAGCGTGTTTTTAAAAACTGCTCTCGGGGCATGACTACTGCAAACAAGGGAAATAAAGCCTTGAAGGTAAAGAGAGCACCAACCTTTCCCCTGCAGAAATGGTTCACACCTCAACGATAATGTGTAAACATTAGCGGTGTACTCCGTGGTAGAGTTGGGGTCACACTCTTACCCCAAGCATCCCCTGTGTGTGTGTGTGTGTGTGTGTGTGTGCGCGCAGGTGAAGCGGGAGCCCGGCGAGAATGGCACCACGCTGACGGACGACGAGCTGGTGAGCATGTCGGTGCGGGAGCTCAACCAGCACCTGCGAGGCCTCACCAAGGAGGAGATCCTGCAGCTGAAGCAGCGGCGGCGCACGCTGAAGAACCGCGGCTACGCGGCCAGCTGCCGCGTGAAGCGCGTCACCCAGAAGGAGGAGCTGGAGCGGCAGAAGGCGCTGCTGCAGCAGGAGGTGGACAAGCTGGCCACGGAGAACGCCAGCATGCGCGCTGAGCTGGACGCGCTGCGCTCCAAGTACGAGGCGCTGCAGAGCTTCGCCAGGACTGTGGCGCGGAGCCCCGTGACGCAGGTTGGGGGGCCCCGGGGCCCCATGGCGTCCGTCATCGGGAAGGCGGGGGCGACCAGTGTCATCACCATCATCAAGTCCAAGGCGGAGGCCAGGTCGTAGTATCGGCACGGGGGAGAGGGGTGTGTTGTGGTCGTTGGCGAAGGGTCAGTGCATCGTAGCGATAACGTAGCCGCCGTCCGCAAATTCACATAATGATGGCTTTGACTACCGTAATTAAATTGTGGGGGTGATCTCTTCTTACATTAGATGTTTTATGACAAATTAGCTATATGTCCTACAAATGGCTTTTAATTTGATTTACATTTCCATAAATGTGGGATGTAAATGTAAAACGTTTGTAATACTTTTTGAAGTAGTACATCAGAATTAAATTCTGGATTGCAGGACTAAGATTGATCTTTCAGCTCTTTATTATTAATGGATTTGGGCCAAGCTGGAGGTGTTAGCGGTACCATCTAGTTCGTCGTTCAACGTCATTAACACGGCAAGACGTACCTTTCCACCAAAACGTTGTACTTGTTATGATGCACTGACTCTCATTTTGGCCACTCAAGTCGCAAAATTTTCGTCTCAAAATATTAGCGATGCTACAGATGTCTTTCAAACAGCCTGACTAACCCAAAACTAGCAAAGTATCTGTCAAATTTTTTGATTTTGTTTGTTGTCTGTAAATCTGAAAAGATGCTAGCAACTTTAGCATTCATTTCTGTTGATGACAGACTTACATGAACCTGCTATAGACAATATGGCAGGTAGATGCAATAATATACGTATGCACTGAGAAATACAAAGAGGTCTTGCATATTTAACGGTAGGTTGGAAATGTTTAAAATGATCAGCATTTTTAAATGGTGTTATTCCAGAGCTGAACACCATTTCAGTGTGACAAGAGTCTTGTCCGATATCTGAGAACCTGAATGTTATGACAAAAATATCCTCATGTTTTGTTCGGAAGCGTAACGCAAAACATTTTCCAACGTAAGTTATGCTCATAGAGAATAGACGTTCAAATCGGTTTGGTTTCTAATGTTTTTTATTTGAGTTTTTTTGTAATTGTCGACAGGGCAGGGGAATATTTCCAAAAGAACATTTACACTCGCTTTACTGTTAAAGTTGTTACCGTGTGCATCGTAGAAATTCCTTTTTTTCTGGGTCTATTGTTCTGAGTTTTTGGTTTTTCTTAGTGTAGATTAACTAACATTGTTTATAGAAATACAAAAAAGAAAAAAACGAAGGAAAAAAAACAACATAAAAACCTGTGATATCTTTTTGCAATTGTACCAAAAGTGGCTTACTATTGAAGTCTGATAGCTTTTTCTTCTAGTGACTAGGCACGTACTGTGGGGCAGCGCGTGACGTGATGTGTAAGTGGCAAGTTGGCAGTGTCGTTCACTGTATAGATGTCAATGCTTCGCTATTTAAACCAATCTGTAGAGCTCAATCTAGGTGGTGTATACAAGGTCAATTTGTCTTATTGCGTCGGTATTGGCATCTGTGATATCCTCTGCTTCCTCGGTGTTGGTTACCAACCATTTTGTCTGTAAGAGATTAGCACATTAAACCATGCAAGAGAGAGAGAGAGGGGGGATGGGGGGGGGTGGACTCAGTGCAGCTTTCAAAACAAGTTAAACGACAGCTAAGAGGGTCTCCGGTTACGTGTAGCCCAGAAGTGCAATTTATTTATTATCGTTTTTTTGCCAAATCAGACAAATGCACTGTATGCAGACTCCTCTGCAGAATTTGTAATAGGCCTACACGTGCATCCCAGATTGCATTTAATCTCCAAATAAACCCCCTATTGTAATCTCTGGGGGGGGGGGGGCGGGGATCGATGTTTTGAGATTCTCATTCAGGTTTAAAATGTTTTATTCATGAGCTTTGTTTAATTGGCAGAAACGGTTCGCTCTCTGTTCTCAACAAGACCATGCTTGGCGTAAAACAAGCACGCCGCCTTCAGACTAATTGGGATGTGTGCTGTTATGAAGTCATAAACGGCAGCAGAGTTTACATTCCCATGAATAGAGAGGTTCAGGAATGAGTCCTAATACCCGGAAGTCCGTTAGCATTTTGGCACTTCCGGTTCCCTCGTCTCGAAGTCAACGGTTTTTGGTTAGATGCCTGAAATAAGGTCTGTGGTTAACACAAGCCTAAGAGATTTACACGTTTTGTTCTACGACATAAAATTCGTCAGTAAATATCCCACTAGTGAATTTTGAAGTTTTTACGTGTCTTAAAAAAACTTCTGGCAAATTGCATTTACGCTTCAAAAATGATAAAAGTAGTGTTCATTGGTGAAGATTATCTTGCTTAACAAAATGTTTAAGTATCATAAACTGTTGTTTGCCACAAAGCTTATTTTCTGCAATAATGCAAAATCCAATGGAAAAACCCATTGGCTTTTTTTGTGGAGGGAACCCATGGCGACGCTAACATCCGGGTTGGCCTACAAAAATACGTCATCCCTCCTCTATTAAGGCTTGGGTGCTGGTTGTTGGTTTTAAACAGAGATAGCCGCCTAGAGAGACGGAGAGCGAGAGAAGCGCTACATTCGTAATCACTCGCTTCGGATGGCCAGGTGTTGGCAGGGAGGCTACATAGGCCTATGCACTATGCTCCTGCTTGTTTTGCTCAGGACAAAACGCAACAGGTAACGCTTAAAAAAAAAAAAAAAAAACCCAAACAAAGCAAACTTATGATTCTCAAACTAGACCCAATGAGGTAGGGATGGCAGCTCACTTCCTGTTATTCGCATTTTGTTTTATTTTTAAACGTGTCATGAAAGGGCTTCAATCCACGCTCGGAAAAAAACACTGCAATTACAATCGGCCAGTTGCTAGCAAAGCGCTTCTCGTGTGCCGAGTGTAACGTGGCTCAAAATGTAGAACTGTAAGCCAGTTTGCCACCTCAAGGTTGGTGCCATTATGTAACGACAACGACTGACAGAATGCAGTCCATCCTCATCTCCCTCCTCCTAGTGGGGCGGTGTCGTTCAGATGACACGATGCAAGGGTGTGCTTTATCTATCTTCAGTGAAACTGTGGATACCTTTTTTGTTATTCTGGGGATTCTTATTATTTTGGATTGGTAACCCATATAGCTCAGCCTCTGATCGCGCAAATGTTTTCAAATTTGTCGACGACGTATGTATTCCTGATTGTAGCCAATTCGCAGTCAAAGTTAAACGCTCGGCCCACATTTCTGAAACTTGGTATGTAGGACTTATTTGACATGCTGGACCATTTTGCCTCTTGGACCCATAAAGTCTGTCAGGATAGATTTTTCTGTACAGTGAAAGTTTTGGGAAAACTTAAAAAATCTTCTAACTAACCACCCATGGAAATTACATCAAATTTGGTACACATGCTCGATGGATGTGTCTGATTAAAAGTTGTTCATGGATATAAAATCAAAAATGGCTGAGTAATGCGGGAATCAAATTATTTACATGAGTGAACAGCCGTGTGTAAAGAACGTGTGTAAAAGACGCTCTAGCGTTTGGAAAATTTCAAAAATCTTTTCCTCAGAAACCAGAAGTCCAAATGACACCAAATTTGGTGCACATGCTCTATGGACGTGCCTGATTAAAAGTTGTTCATGGAAGCTTTACAAAATGAAAAAAATTGTCAGTTCTACGGAAATCAAATTATGTAAATGAGCGAACATTTTATATCAACCATAACTCCGCTTCAGAATGTCCCAGGCTCCTGAAACTAGGTAGCCACATAGACGACACTTAAGAAGGGTGCCAAGTTTGTTGTCGATGGCTCAATTATTGACGTCACAGTGTCAATTTCAATTGACTTGGATTCACTCCAAATCGCATGGGGAGACTTATCTCCCCAGCAACCCCCCCCCCCAGTGAAGTGCCCCTGCGAACCGCAGCAAAAGAGCAGTGGCTGGGGTTGGCGGCACGTGCTGTCAATACCTTTTTGAGACTGCGAGCAGCTTTGATTTATTACATTTCTTTTTGTCAACAGTCACTCGCTTCTTTTATTTCTCTACTGATAACGCTGTCTATGCGTGTGTGTGCGTGAGCATCCTCACTTTGTCAAGAAAAATACAAGCTTTGCTATTTCCTTTTTGACTGGTTAACTGTGGAAACTGAGCCCAGTATTGATGTTGGCATAGTTATTGCTGTGGCAGTCTTGTGGAGTGAGTCTTTTCTATGTAAAGTGTCTTTTCAGGTGTCTTTCAAGAGGCACAGCCGACTAATATTCATGAGAAGATGTATCTCTCTCGCTCTCTATCTCTCGCTCTCTTTCTGACACACACACAAACACATACACACACACATACCCACACACATACACACACACACACACACACACAGGTGTATAGTATGTAGCTACAGTAGGTTATGATGACCATTGTGGGGTGGGGGGTGGGAGAAAAAAAAGTGACCCTTAATATGCAACTTGGTGGGAAGGTGTGAGTAGGTGTAAGAGTAATCTATATCGTCAAAGTGACCATAGTCTGTTCTTTATTATCGCTGCCGTGTGTGTGCGTGTGTGTGTGTGTGTGTGTGTGTGTGTGTGTGTGCGCGCATGTGCGTGTGTGTGTGTGTGTGTGTGTGTGTGTGTGTGTGTGTGTGTGTGTGTGTGTTTTGTAATTTTCTAGTAAAAGTGTGTATTCTTTTATCCCAGGTCCCACGCAATGTTCTTGTTTGTAGTGGCGGAAGTTTTAGAAACTTTTTAAAAAGAGGAACCCGTGAGTGAAATGCTCTCTCTTGTCTGACAGGATTCAAGGTGCAGTTATTTAATGTCCAAATCGTACCACAGTACTCACAATATATATATAGTATATATTTTGTGTGTATCTATAGGTAATATCTTTCATTATTTCAGTTGTTTTGTCTATTAATTGGATTTTGAAATCCCATGTAAATGTCACTCAGCAGACAGAACATTTGTTTATTTAATTTTCTATTTGAACACAAGGGCCACTTTCTGTGCTATTTTTATTACAGTATGTATTTTCTGTTTGTTTGTTTTTTTGGGCACAACACCAGTCATTTATGCTCCTTTGTTTTGTTCAAATGCCGTCAATGAGATTCTTGTTTCATTGTGTGTTAAATAAGTATTTGAAATTGGTGTTATTGGTCATGTTTGTTTTTGCCAGATTGCAGATTTGTTTTGTTTCCTTGCTTGTGTTTCTGTTCATGAGTAATGGAATTGGATGGGATCCTTTCCTTAACAGCACTTCTGTGGCAGTTGACCTGACTAGTTCCCAAGGTTGTTTTGTCATTGAGTTATGCTTTGTAAACAGTTGACTGTGCAGGTTTCTCTTACTCCGTTGAGTGGGTCTGTGTTTAAAAAGTGAAAATCTGACTATAAATGACAGTGATAAAATGTTGGTTATTTTTCTGTATCTGTTGTAATAAAATATTGCAGTACTTTGTATGAAAACAGACGATAGTTAATTGTAAGTATTTATAAATTAAATTATTGTACTTTTTGCAATCTGTAGATAAGTACTATGTCTTCATATATACAGTGACAACTGTGGATTTGGCCGTGATTCTCTGAGGTGTCTAAGTTATTGATGTATATATTGTATGTTTGTTGATACAGTTTACTTTATTTTCTATAAGACCAATAAAAATAATTTGAAAAGGAAAATGGGCAGTATGCTGTTTCTGAAGGCTAAATATTTGTCGTATTCTGTGGCGTCATTGACCCATTTTGATACTTGTAAAAATATCCCGGCGAGAAACCCTTTTTTTACCGTCCATGGTGGGGTTTTTTTTAGGGTTTTTTTGTAGGAGACTGCAATCATTTCGATGGCACAATTTCTTTTTCTGTGATCCAAAAAAAGCCGTCGGGCGACCCACTTCGGCTAACCTCGGTGGACTTTTTTTTTTTTGGGCCCGACGAGTAAAACATTAGAGTCATGAAGGATGTCTAGGTGTGCCTGTCCTAGATTAAGAAGAGCAGCGAGTTAGTCATCTCTGCCCTCCTCATGAACCACGTGATCGGCTAGCGTTTTGAACTTCCGTTGTCGCCACTCTCTCTCTATAG
>JAOPJI010000079.1:2373111-2402124 GCA_027122695.1 Merluccius productus
CCCGACGGCACCGGCCCTCGAGGGGCGTCGGCCCTTCGGGAAAATGCCCGGTATGCCAGACTGTCAGTCCAGCCCTGATAAGGATGACGCCCATTTACAAGAAATCGAAACTTTTCCTCCGCAGCAAGACAACACACACAGGGTTAACAGACCGTTGTGGACAAGCCGTACTCCTGGACGGCTAATGAGAGAGAGACACACAGACAGAGAGACAGACCACTGCGTCCGTACTGCCGGAGCGGGTCGACGTGTTGCTGTCGCCTCGTCGCACCAGAAGAAACGACCAGCTTGGAGGACATCAGACCCACCGCGGCGCCCCGCGTCCCGTCGAGGCGTCCCATCGGTAGGCTATGCTGTATCATTCATGGACGACGTTAGTGCATGTGACCAAACACTTGGGTTGGCCTAAACGTGTTTTTTTATTCATGTATTTATTTATTTAATTATTTATTTTTAAATTGGGACACTGCTGTGCTGTAAAGCACTCTGGTTGTGTATTTAGCCAGGAGGCCTATTTAACTTGCAAGGACGGTCATGTTCTCTCCTGTCCCAGTTGGCCCATAATGGGGAGGGGATAGCGTGCTTATTGTGTTAAGATATACAGACGGCGAAGAGGCATTAAAGTCAATTTTTGCCCACACCAAAGTAAGGGAAAACGAAATTAGAAGTGAATCGACGCACGCCAAGTGACGTCA
The DNA here is from genome assembly GCA_027122695.1 of Merluccius productus. Taxonomy (NCBI): domain Eukaryota; kingdom Metazoa; phylum Chordata; class Actinopteri; order Gadiformes; family Merlucciidae; genus Merluccius; species Merluccius productus. The sequence goes on from JAOPJI010000079.1 coordinate 2,373,807, forward strand.
TCCAGGTTACAGACCATACTATGTTTATCAAGTATCGATTAGGTATTGGACACACAGGGAGGTGTCGGTGAGACGAGACCATTGGAGAGTGTTGATTGTTGATTGATTCATATAGCCTGGATAAGCCTTGTTGTTGTTACCTTGTAGACACACCTGCTGCTCGGGTACCTGAACTATATATCAGTAATTTAGTCATAGCCTAACATAACTGTATTGTTTTAAAACATGTTGGTCTGTAGGCCCTACGCAAATGCTGTGGGTGCCAAAGTTTGTTGAGAACTGGACTCCTCCCACCAGGTTCATTTTTGAAGAATTGAAAGTGAAGTCATTGTGCCGGTGTAACCCTGCCATGCCTTCTTCCTCCACGACAGACGCCATTAACATGCAAAGATGAAGTGCTCTAGGTGTAGTCAGACTGTTGCAAAAGGTGCCAAGTTTTGCAGTGAGTGTGACCCAACTACCCAGCCTGTAAACAAGATATATGGTGAGTAAACTATCAATTATTCACTTGACAAACTATTTATTTTATCTATTAATCTATCCATCTCAGGGTTTCCCACCAAAACAAGTTTAGTGGAGGGGGAAGTGCCTCAGAGAAATAGGCAAGCGATAGCTTGCCTATTTCCTATTGCCTATTGCCTATTGCCTATTTCCTATTTCCTATTTTCCTATTGCCTATTAAAATGTAAATAGTTGAATCACCGTCCTGAGTCGACTCAAATTCTATTTTCTTTGTATTTATTTTTTAAATCATGTGCATTATAATAACCAAATTAAACTGCATATACAGACTGCTGTAGGCAATATTTGAGAGTTGGAATGAGAGAGCAGCCTCCCTTTTTTTAATAACGAGTGCTTATTGCGGACATTGTGTACATTAAAGACATTGGCACACAAAAAAACACAAATCACAACAGCCTGGGATTATGCACACACCAACTTGGCTGGTGACAGTAGGTAGGCCTACTCGGTAGTGCATTTTCGCTGTTCTGTTAAACTGTAATAGTATATTAGGCTAACAGAAGCCTACATTTTCTGTCAAGTTGAATTCAGATGCTGACATGAACGGATGCGCACAGTGTCGTCGGTGTCATATTGTGAATATTTGTTTGTAGAAGTGGCGGTCGGTCATTTAGCCGAGGCGCTGCGCCTCACCTGTGGGAAACCCTGTATCTATCTGTCTGTCTAAACACAAAGTGAGATTTCCTGAAAACTTTTTTGAATATTTCTGTACTTCCAAGACAAAAAAACCTTTGACTTGGCTCACGGTGTATAAAATGGACTAAATTTGACTTATCTTAAAACATACCTCCAATACAACTGTGGTAGTAGCTTTTCTGAAAATATAATGTTGTGGTAGCCTCACCGTTTTACTGATCTTGTCTATACGTCAATACTAATCATTTTTAACTCTAAACACAGAGAGAGATCCTCTTTCAAATACCCCAGAACAAGTGCCTTCCCTGCCTGTGGAAAGCCATGATTCTAATGAATCCTCCCAACAGTTGGAAGAGGCCCCTGATGAATCCAAGAAGGGAGTATGTACATGTGGTGTCATTTAATTATCAGTTTGCATTTGATACATATCCCTTTAAGTTTAGTAGTCCTTAGTCACGTATATATAGTAATAGTCCTGTGTTTATAGTCCCGTATTTGGCCTAATAGTCCTAATAGTGCCGTATGTGTGTGTATGATAATTAAAGTCATGCTACATGTTATTCTTTATAGAAAAAGAGGAAGAAAAGGGCCAGAAAGAAGAATAATGGACGTATGTCATTAAACCAAGAATCAATGACCTCTGACCTGTTGTCAATGGATGTCAACCTGCCGAATAAGCAGGGAGAATCTTCTGAAAGAGATTGTAATGCCAACAAAGTGGATAATATTCCAGGCGCACTCACTGATGCCTATTCCACACCAGAGAGCCAGCCTAGGTCATTGGAAGATCACGGTCCTATCCAACCGTCTGGTGGCACAACTGGCAATCAGAATACCAGAGAAAGTATGGATGATATTCCAAGCTCACTGACTGATGTCTATTCCACACCGGAGAGCCAGCCTAGTTCATTAGAAGCTCACGGCCCTATCCAACCGTCTGAGGGTACAACTGGCAATCAGAATACCAGAGAAAGTATGGATGATATTCCAAGCTCACTGACTGATGCCTATTCCACACCAGAGGGCCAGCCTAGTTCATTAAAAGTTCACGGCCCTATCCAACCGTCTGAGGGCACAACTGGCAATCAGAATACCGGAGAAAGTACTGAAAATCTGGTTACTGATAGTTCGTCTTTTGCCACTCCAGACAACAAAATCCAAGGAGAGAGCAATGTACCAAAGACAACTAAGGCTGAATTATCCAAGTCTGCTCAGGCTGAGTCATCCAAGTCTGCTCAAGATGAGTCATCCAAGTCTGCTCAAGATGAGTCATCCAAGTCTGCTCAAGATGAGTCATCCAAGTCTGCTCAGGATGAGTCATCCAAGTCCAAGTCAATCAAAGTTGAGTCATCCAAGTCAACACAGGTTGACCCATCAACATCAGCTGGGGTAGACTCATCTAAGTCAACTCAGCCTAACTCGTCTAAGTCAACATTGGTTCAATCATCTAAATCTGCTCAGGCTGAGTCATCCAAGTCAACTCAGCTTGACTTGTCCAAGTCAACAACGGTTGATTCAACTAAATCTGCTCCGATTGAGTCATCCAAGTCAGCTCAAGTTGAGACGCCAGCTCAGGTAGACTCAATTTCTTTAACCAATTCGGGAGATGATACGACACCTCAAGAAGGTACAGGTAAAGGGACAAAATCCACCAATCAGAAGAACCCAAGTGGCAATACCAAGAAAGAGAACCCCAAAAACAAGAATACTAAAGGGGATCAGAAATCAGCCATAGATGAAAATGCGAATGATACTTATCAATTCAAAAAGCTGGTGAAAAGTGGTCAGCAAAAAACAACTAGTAAACAAGGCCCTGCCACTGAAAAAAAGGTAATCAGATTGACAGTTAAAGTCTTTAAAAAGCAACAGGCTTGTGAGAAGAAGTGTCAAACAATTATATGTTGAATGTTGAATGCATGCTACTAACTTGACCAAATGGATAACTTCTACAGGCTGAACACATTGGTTTGAGCGTTGACGCAGATGCCAAGGTTGAAGTTGCGGAGACTCCACAGTCTGCCCCTGGGGGAGGAGATGCACCAGAAAGCCCTGATGATAACAAACGCAATCGAAACACAGATTCTGAGGACCGTAGTGAACCTCCTCCAAAAAGGTTAACCAAAGTCATCAGTAGAATAAAGTGAAAATTGTAAAAAGAAATTGAAAAATGTGTCTTCACTATTTTAATAACATTGTCTTTTTTTAAAAACGTTTTTAGGATAAACAATGCCAACATGACAGTTGCTGCATGTGACCGGCTCACAATCCACTTTCATGCCGTTTTGTCAAAGGATTTTGAATTAGAAAGTGAGGACAGGGTATTTATCAGAGTTGGCGCCCACATCGGGACATGGGACAAGGACATTGCTGAGATGTTTATAACTAGGTACATCATTTTCATTCAATTAAATTGCTGTGGAGTGTACTTTGTTTCAGTTTTTGTGTTTTCCGTTTTGTCAATAAATGTTTTATTTTATTTTCACAGGGATCTTGGAGAGCATGGATTTTTAGTTGAGGGATCTTTGATGACAACAAAAGATAGCATATCTAATAGCATACCATACAAATATGTTGTCTACAAGGCCAGGAAGCACAAATATGAGTATGAATACATATACAAATTTGGTTCAACGCGTCATCCTACAAATCGGTGTTTGTTTGTGAAGCCCGGTCTCCTCAATGCGGATGGTAAGAGATGCAACAATTCTCAGGCATTCTCTAACATTTGTATTTGTACATGAGGTGACATTTTAACTGTGTCCAATTAAACGTGTGATATCTTTTTATGTGAAAGGGGACTGGCATCAGTATGATGACATCGTCTGTGCAGAACCATCCAAGAATCTATTGAAAACCCTGAAAAACGCATTATTTTCTGACCAGAGGAAGAGTGTAGTCCAAGGCAAAGAGATTGCAGGAAACATCATGCTAGACACCATATTTGACCTCCTTCGGAACTGGACTGACATCAACTTGAAGAATTTCCTCATCAAATTGAAACAGTTCTTTGACATTTATGGAAACCCATGTGTGTATGAGGACACATACAAGAAGTGGTCCTCTCTAGACTATGGAGAAGATCAAGTAAGGAAATTACTTCAGGTTGATGATTGAAAAAAAGAATAAGATGGTGTCCATCAAGGAATATTCCTGATATAATGATTTAATGTTAAGAGCCCTTAATGTTAATAGCCCTATCTAAATCAAAATGTTATAGACTCATCTTAGCTTTCTGTAATGGTTAAATGTTAATATGTTAAGTTGACCATTGCGTTCTGATGATCCCAAACTTCCAAATAAGTCTAGAATGTTCAGCACAAATAAGATGGTTTTAATATGTGCTCAGTTGATGCTGGTATATTTTCAATCAACCCGTACGTTTTTGTCTTTGCTTGCATTTCTCAGGTCCGCGACTTGATAAAGAAATTCATGCTCACAAAAGTGATTCCTCAGTTGGATATAGAAAGCGATGGGAAGAAGGGTATCTTCATTGAAGATCCCATGAGAGCAGCAGTAACCATGCTGTATGTGTGCTGCCATTATCGTATCAAACTGAGTCCAACAGAACGTCATCGTCTCTGCAACGCCCTGTGCTTTCCAAAGCTCAACAAAGAAGAGTTTCTCCTGTATTGGGACAAATTGTCACATGATCTCTCTAGTCTGAAAGAGTAGGTGGTTTTTTTTCTCGAACACCTTCAATAAAATTATATTGACCTTTCAAAGATACCCTTTAGCTTAAATGGAGGTAGTGGATTCATGAGGTAGGCTCTTTCTTGAACCTCATCAGACTTTGAATATAAGTTCAACATTAAAACCTCAAGTCTTTTTGTGCAATCTCATGCATTAATATGCATTTCAGCTTTGGTACTTGCTATCGGGAACCATGACTTATTTGTTTTAATTTGTTTAGTCTGCCAGCGCTGCTGGTACGGCTGATAAATACAATGGCACCGGAGAGACTACATCAGTGGATTTTGGTGCTTCCTCTTCTCAACTTCCTCCAGACTACTTCCAAGCCTTTCCAGCCAGTACATCTCTCCAAGCTAGACTCATCTTGGACAGGCTTGGAGGGTATTCGCCAAGCAGTCATTCACTACAACAGTCAGGAAAGACGGTAAGCTTGTTTTGCAAAATATGTTATAATGATAATCTATATAATCTATATTTTTCTAGTTAAATGATATACTTTGTAATATATTCATATGACCTGCTTAATCTTTAGGGCTTTACTAAAGCTGATGAGCTTGAATAAACATTTAGTGGAGATTGACCCACTGACTGCCCGATCCTGGATGTGTCTGATGCCCGTTGATGAACTAGTGGAATGCAGTTGTATCACTAACATCCAGCTGTTGGACATCCTTTGTATCTTTTACCGAAGTACTTCTGTCGACATCACCTACAGCAATCACGAGGTGAAGTAAAAGCTGTTTCAGGAAGAGGGTTGTTAGGTTCGATTTGGATTGGGGAGAGGGTCGTAAGGCATGGCTGCAGTATCAACTTTCTTGGCTACAGTGATGAGACAAATGCTAATTAATATAACACCTTTCAGTTGGGGAGAGGAAGGGAGCCATCTATAGGTGCAAAATAAATGTATAAGGCTTATTAAATTAAGTAATATTTCAGAAAGTAATATTATTTGTGATATTGTTATTATTAGGATACCTTTTTCCACAAGTTATTTCATTAATATAACTTTTTGTTTTCACAGACTGTATCCAACATTCTCAAACATGTTCAATCATGTCTAATTGAGCACACGTACAGGTGATTCACTTTGAAATGAACAAGCATGCACATATACACCTTAATACTTGTGAAATGTTAATAATAGCAATTCACCTTTTGTGTTTCCTGTCTATTACAGTGCTTTTAGCGTAGCTTATGGGAGAGAGTGTGTGGCAATCGCGCTGAAATTGCTGGAGAAGATCTGCAAAGGAGTCAAACCTGCACAGTTTTCTCAGACCTACACGGACATTCCAGTGGCGTGCTTGAATCTCTTCACACTGGTTGCAGACTTCGCACAGAACCGAGATGAGAACCAGGTTTGTGTGATTCTCTTAGCTGGATGTACCAACTTCTAAACTTTCGGATGTCATGATTGTTGATCCTCTTAAAGGTGGCTGAAGGCAAGACAAATGATGAGCAATATGCAAAAGACCTGGAGCTGTTATATCAAGCGATGTCCATCATGAGAGACTGGATCAGTAAGACCTTCAAAAAGTCCTTTGTCACTTCCTCCTACCTTCAAATCAATAGTTCTGAGGATGAAATTGAAGTGAGTACCCCCAAAATATGTCTTAGAAGAGGACTACTATTGATTGAAATACAACATGTTGAGATTGGTTATGTTTTACAGATGTGGGAAAATGTAATCTCACTCAATTTAAAAAATGAAGATTTTAAAATGGAATGGAGAAACACAATCTCAATGGATTTGCAGGGCAAATTTCAAAAGGTATTTAACACTATTTTTACAATTTTGTTTTTTCCAGGGAAAATGCAAAGTTTTAACATTTTTTTTTATGGCTTTAGGAATCGGCATTGGATCAAATTGAATTCTACTGCTCAAAGATTGAAGAACTACGTAATTCTCATCCAAATGTGGCTGCTGTTATCGAGAAGTGTGCTCTGGAGGCGGTCACCTCATTGTGCCAGGTAACAGGACTTTACAATCTGAATATTGAATATTCAATGCTGTTAGATTAAATTAGATAAGATTAAACATTTTTGTCATTGCACAAGTACAGAGTCAACAAATCCAGAAGTGCAAAAAAAGCAGTAAGGTTGCGAGTATGTACATATGTTTAGTGGAATATATAATAAATAAAATCATAAATAAGATTATGCTATGTGTAGTTTGTTACAGTGTAGGCCCTAGGGATATTCTTAGCTATGGTGTATGTGAAATCATAAGATCGTCAGACAGGGTAGAACAAAGAGCAATAATATTGGGCAATTATCAATAAGGTAAGTGTGTGGTTGTACATATGTGAATATAAAATGAGTAATGCAAGCAATTTTGTATTTTCCTTTTTTCACAAACAGAAAAAGCAGGAGGGATATATTTTTTCAAGGTTCAACATCAACTCAAAGTTTGGAAACCTAATTTCGGCCATCATTCAGAAGTCATGGCCAAAGGAAAGTCAAGAAAAAGATCAGGGTGAAGAAGTTGTTCGACACCTCCTCTCTTGGACAGCTGCCAAGGACGTATTCAAACTACATGGTATGTTAACACCCAGAAGACATCAAATGTACAGCCCCCCCCCCCCCATCTGCCACCCAATAAGTTAATAAATAATAAGAAGAGTCAGTCAATGGGGTGGCCTGTATGGACTGATGGGAAAATCCCTTGCTGAAACACATTGTGAAAATAAATGTGGTCACAGTATGAAGATGGGTGAATGTCGGTCACAGTAATCCGTCCACCGGAGTGCTTCAAAACCGGATTGTCTGAATCATCATCTCTCCCATGTTAAATAGGCCTATAGATACCCTTGTCAGCATTTATTAAACAGTCTACCTCTTACTAATCGTAGGCTACGCAGCACGTGCCTCTGTCAATTAGGGCCCGCAGTTTTGCAGACCGCGTGGGGGTGTCCAAATGTACCATTTAGAATATCTATGTATTCTTATTGGTAATAATTCATTGCGCTTTTTTAAGACAACCACAGCACTTTACATAGTGAGTGTGTGTGGAGGGGGGATATGACACCTCATCCGCTACCGGTGTGTAGCACCCACCTGGGTAATGCACAGCAGCCAGTATGCACAACACACACTGGCCCTCACAGTGGAGAGGTGAGGAATGATTAGAGACCAGGGGACGATTAGGTGGCCATGTTAGGAATTTGGCCATGACACCGGGGTTAGCACCCCTACTCTTGCGATGAGTGCCATGGCATCTTTAGTGACAACAGGGAGTCAGGACTTCGGTTTTGCATCTCATGTGAAAGACGGTGCTCTAGACAGGACAGAGTCCCCGTCTCTGTCCTGGGGCATTGGGGATATTACCTAGGCCCCAGGACAGAGTCCCCATCTCTGTCCTGGGGGATTGGTGATATTACCTAGGCCAGAAGGATGAGCACCCCCTACTGGCCTTCCAACACCTCTATCAGTACCATATGGTCTCCCCTCCAAGGATGGACCAGACCAGCCCTGCTTAGTTTCCAGAGAAACCTGCAGTGCAAGGCAGGTAGCCATGGTGCTGGCTAAATTAAGCTAACTTAGTATGTTTACATCATGCACTGTAATACAATGGTTGATGTTAATTAAAGTAAAAAAAGACATGTCTGTTCGGGATTTACATTACATTTTTCTTTACAGATGCAGATAAGAAGCTGATTGAGAAGCTCACGTTAGAGGCTAGAGACAGAATTGCGAAAGCAATATCCTCCTTCGCAGCTATCACAGATCAGCTAGTCAGTGGAAACATTAAGATCAACCTTTTAAAGTTCATCTTGGAAAGAAGGGATGCCTTCTTAGCATTGCTGGAAATCGGTAATTTGTATATCATATTTTACCAACATGAAATCTGTCATTTATTCATTTCACATTTAACATTTTGAAATGATAAAATTTCATAGCCAGTGATATTTTTTCAAGAATATCAAGAATTGTTTTACAGACGAACAATTGTAAAAATGAGTGATTTGACATTTACAGATTGTCTCGCTGAAGATCCTCTATATCAGGACTATGATAGAATGTGTACATTGTTCAGGCATAGAGAGGATGAGATGAGAGCTGTGCACTACGAAAAGGATCTGGTGGATGTAATTGTGAAAATGAGCCACAAACTGGAGGAACATATTAATGGTATGCTTGTAACATGAATTCATTTATTTTATTTCACCACAACCAATTAACAAATACCCAACTAACAATTAACATGTTTTAATCTGAATAACAGTTGATGTCCATAACTTGGAAGAAAGCCAACAGATCGCCATTGAAACCATGAGCCTAGACTATTTCATGGAGGTTCACACATTCGACCAAGAGTCCACTCCAATGGCTGGTGTGGTAACATACTACGATCTTGACAAAGACATCAGAGCAATGGCTGAGGTCCTGTACACCTTCAAAGACAGCTACTTGTTCAAAGTTTGCTGGGAAAAACAGGCAAAGATCTTGAGAAATGGTGAAAGACAATATTACGACCTTGAGGAAGCTGGTGTTGCTGATATAATGGCCACACTGGACATGATACATGATGACATATTTGAGCCCTGCTATGATGAGTACACAATCATCTATGATAGCCTGAAGGATGGCAGTATGAAGCTTGGGGTGGTTGACACACTCTTCAAAGATTACATTGGAAAGTACAACGAACTTGTGCAGGACTTTAAAATAATGAGCAGAGTGGACAATTCAAATAACAAAGAATGGATTCAGCAGAGGGCTCTGCAGATTCAGCAGTACCACGAACTCCATCTTGCTGTGGCTTCGGCTCAAGTGATCATGATTGTCAAGGAGACATTGGGTCTTCAAGGTGACTTCAATATCCTGCAGACACTGCTGGAAGTTGTAAGTCACCGTCTTCTGAACTCAAACCCTTTTTTTTTAAAGATGCCGTTTCCTCAACATCCACACAAAACGTTTTTGCCTTACAAATGTGTTATTATTGAGTATGCATTTACCATTTGGTTATGTATCAATAGTATAATAACAACACTAATAACACAAATAAACATTGTAATAATAATAATATACATATTGGTCATCAGCATTATAAACATATTGAATTTAACTGTTATTACATTTAGTTTTAAACTATTTTGTTTTCGTCAGACACATGAAGACTTTAAGGAAGAACCCCTCAGTCGTATTGACAATAACTTGAATCAGGCCAAGATGGTTCTTGTGGATATCAATTCCTCGCGCATACACTGTCTACAACAGTTGGGACAGAGAAAACAATTTGTCCATTGGGTAAAAGAAGCCCTTGAAGGTAATATTTATTGATGATATTGAGAGTATTTTCCAATTTTAAAATATTAATGATTGTTGATGAAGCAAACCCCTGCATTTGTGATAAAATAATTAATGTCATTATTTTTAGACATTAATGAGCTGAAGGTGTTTGTTGACCTGGCCTCCATTTCCGCTGGAGAAAATGACTTGGATGTGGACCGCGTCGCTTGCTTCCATGATGCAGTCCTTGGCTACTCACCAATGCTGTACGACCTCAAGAAGGACTCAGGTTTTCAAACATTTAAGGATGTGCTGAAGAAACTCTGGAGAGCTCTGGAGAATGACAGTGACTTGCCTGAAAAACTGGTAGGATAAAATCATTACTGCTATAGGTCAGATTTCAATATTCAGTATGTACATGTGCAAAAACCTTCAAGCATGCTGTTTTGTGTTTCAGCGTGACACTGCACGGCATCTGGAATGGCTTAAGACGGTGAAGGAGAGTCACGGCTCAGTAGAACTCTCCTCGCTCTCTTTAGCATCCTCCATCAACACCAAGGGCACCTATGTGATCAGTGCACATAATGTAAAGAAGGTAAATAACTGATTGCCACTGTAAAAGAAGATATTTAAACAGTATATAGTACGACCAGAGAGTAATGTATTGAATGTATCCGTGCTGAAATGTTCCATTACTTTTCCTAAAAAAAACTAATTCTGAATTGACAATACTATTCCCACAAAATACTAAATCATTGTGCCTTCCTAAGGCACAATGGTTTACTGGCAGTATAGACATGCGTCATCTCTCAACAGGCATGTTACAATACCTTTGGAAGGCAGTTTGATGGGGTGTTTTATTTTATTGCAGTTGTGTCTTGACACGGCCTTGAAGCTGCAAATTCCTGAGGAGCATGACGGAGGTCAGGAAATGCGCTGGTACACGCTTGAAGATCTACGGGAGCTCCAGAACAAACTCATGCTCATGTCTGGGAAAGGAGATCAGGGCCAGCATGAGGTGGACCACTTTGCAGAGGCAGGTCTACATGTTTTGGGCTTTCTCGGCTGTGCACATGTGCTGGCACAAATAGAAGCAATAGATTTTCAAAAAGTTTTGTAAAATGTAATACAGTAAATAAAAGGGCAGGTTTATAGAAAAATACTTCTAACTAATATTATTACTACTACTACTAATACTACAACTAATACTCTTACTACTACTACTAATACTAATACTACTACTACCACAAGTATTAATCAGCATTTCTCTTCTCAGGTATTTGCCAATGTTCAAAGGCTAGCTGAAGCTTTCATTGCTTTGTACACAGCTGGGAACCCTCTGTTCAGAAGCTGGGAAGCTTACATCAATTGCAGCTTAAGCAATGAAGGGTCCAGTATCACAATGGACTTCCACCTCGACAATGTGGCTGGTGTTATTGCCTTGGATGGTAAAGTAGACGTTCAGCTTCCAGAGTTGTGCAAGAAAATTGAGAAGTGCCTCAATTATTGGATGGACTTTGTGGACAAACAGAGATCCCAGCATTACTACCTAAACTATTACACAGCAGAACAGATTGTATACCTGTGCAGTAAGCTATCTCGGCAAAATGTGACTGATTTGGAGGTTGAGGTTTTAATGATGCTCTCTTTTGTCAAGCCAAATTGTACAGCAACAGATTTAAGAGAGATCTGCCATGCACTCCAGTACGAAAGTCTCACCGTCCAAGAAGAACAAAACCAAGAAATTGAATTTCATACTTTTGTTGAAGTGCCAGAACATTTGAATGGGGATTCTTCTAACACAGGGGACTGGGTTCTTCTTGTGGAACAGACAAATTATTCCCAAACATTTGATTTACTTTGGAATGGTTACATGAAGGACATGAAGAATTTTCTTCCTCATATTCTTGATATAAAAGGCCTCGGAAAATTATTGGAAAAACTGGCCAACAAGCAAAATAAAAGTGGGAAACCGTTCATAACAAGAGAGATGCCAAAAGGCCTGACTACTGGGAATCCCAACCTCATTGTTTGCTCAGAGGAAGAGGTCTTCACCTCTTGCATCTCCATTTACATGAGCAATGAAAAAGAAGAACTGCCCACTTATGATGAAGTCCTACTGTGCAACTCCGCAACATCTTATGAACAAGTGGAGCTGTTTCTTAGGCGTTGTCTCACCGTTGGCTACAGCGGACGAAAGATATACACTCTGCTCTACGGGGACCTTCTGACCTACGACGTGAGCTCCAAAGTCGAGAGTTTCTTCCAGCGAATGAAAATGCAAAGCAGAGAAGACTACAGACTTGTCGTTATCTGCAGTTCTGACCGAGAACATGCATATATTCCCTCAGCCTTCAGTCAATACCGTTTGCACATGGTTCCTCAGGAGCCATCGACAAGGATTCAGAGTTACCTGAGCAGACACTATAGTGTCCCAGCCGATGAGTGCAGCGCTGCAGCTGTGTTCAGAGATCGACTCTCTGTTGGAGTTGTGTCATCGGAAAGAGCTGGCGTTGGTGAGTAGATGTTTAATAAAAAAACTAAAATCTCTGTAGCAACACGCATTGTCTGACAATCCTTTTGCTGACATTATAATGACTAGTATATTTTCTTTTACTTCAGGTAAATCACTCTATATAAAGAGACTACATGGGAAACTGAAGCGATCGAGCAAAAAGCCATCAGTGTTAAAATGCATTCGCTTGATTGAACCAAAGGTGAACGAGAATGCCATCCTTCAGTCTTTGCTAGAAACCACGAAGAAAAGTGATTTGACAATTTTCCATTTGGATGTCACATCATCGGTAAGGAGCGTTTTGTATAAAAAAGTACTTTCATTTAATGTATTCCATTTAATGAAATGTTGAATAATGGTTTTTAATTGTATGGTCTTTACAAAGGTCCGGAAAGGCCTTCACGACTTTCTTTTTAAATTGCTGATCCTTCGTTATCTGATGGACTCTGAGGGAATGATGTGGAAGTGCTGCAACAAGCAGTTGTATCTCATTGAAATCTTAAAATCAACATTGAAACTTCCCAGAAAGGTTTCACAGCAGGTATGGTTTTAAAAGTGCTATATACATTTTCCTGTTATTGCTATTGTTATGTTGGTGTGTTAGTTTAGTCTCACATTTGTACTTTTTCTTTTTCATTTATAGAGCCAAACAATGAACAGCTCATTCATAGATTGGTTTCCAAACATTTTATGTCGACCACCTAAAGCAGTGTTGATGCTGGAGATGAAGAAGAATGAGGGTTCTGCCCACGTCAACCTTGATGAGCCACTGATGGATGAGGAAGAATTCAGGAGTGAAGCCTTCCAAAGGCCATACCAGTACCTCACACATTTCTATAACCGCAGAGATCTTGACACCTTCAAATACAATGCTGTTGAAGGGTCACATGTGGAGTGTCTTCAAATGCTCTTTGTGTACTGTGGCATCATGGACCCCTCATGGGCAGAGCTAAGAAACTTTGCCTGGTTTCTCAACCTCCAGCTAAGAGACTGTGAGACATCTGTGTTTTGCGATGTAGATTTAGTTGGCGACACTCTAAAGGGATTCAAGAGCTTTGTCGTTGACTTCATGATTCTAATGGCTAAAGACTTTGCCACACCATCACTCAGCATTTCTGACCAGAGTCCCGGAAGACTGCAGTTTGACCTGAGTGGCCTGCATGAGGAGGATTTGGCCCCTTTTCTGATCAGGAAGAGATGGGAGTCAGAACCACACCCATACATCTTCTTCAACGGTGACCATGTCTCCATGACCTTCATTGGCTTCCATCTTCAGCCAAATGGAAATAACTTTGTGGATGCCATCGACCCCTCTTCCAGGAGGATAATAAAAAAAGACATCATGACAAAGGAGCTGTATGAAGGCCTACAATTACAGAGAGTTCCATTCAACATCGACTTTGATCAACTGCCAAGAGGGGAAAAAATTGAGAGAATCTGCAATGTCTTTGGAATCCAATGGCCCCTTGATCCTGACGAAACATATGAGCTCACAACTGACAACATCCTCAAGATGTTAGCAATCCACATGCGATTCAGGTGTGGCATCCCTGTCATTATTATGGGTGAGACAGGTTGTGGTAAGACTAGGCTCATCAAATATCTGTGTGAATTACAAAGATGTGGAGTGGCTACCGAGAACATGAAGCTGGTCAAAGTGCATGGAGGAACAAGTTCAGATATAATCTACGCCAAAGTCAGAGAAGCGGAAGCAATTTCTTTGATGAACAAAGAAAACTATGGCTTTGATTCTGTCTTGTTCTTTGACGAGGCAAACACAACGGAGGCTATCAGCAGCATCAAGGAGATCATTTGTGACCATACAGTGAAAGGTGAACATTTGACACTTGACTGTGGATTGCAAATAATAGCAGCATGCAACCCTTACCGAAAACACACGGATGAAATGGTCAAAAAATTAGAGTCAGCTGGCCTTGGTTATCGAGTTCGAGCTGAAGAGACTGATGAAAAGCTTGGTTCTATCCCACTCCGCCAATTAGTATACAGAGTTCAGGCATTGCCACCAAGCATGATTCCTCTGGTGTGGGATTTTGGACAACTGAATGATAACACAGAGAAAATGTACATTCAACAGATTGTGCAGAGAGTAGTTGGACTCAAAGCAATCAATGTAGCATACATCAAGATCATTACAGATGTCCTTGCAACCTCTCAGAGGTATATGCGGGAAAGAAAAGATGAATGCAGCTTTGTCAGTCTGCGGGATGTTGAGCGCTGCATGCAAGCATTCATGTGGTTCTATGAGCACCATGTCATGTTCTTCACAGAACTAGAACAATTTGAGGCTCTCAAGAAGGAAGCACCGCAAAGAGACAAAAATGATCGAGACCCTGTGCTCTGGTCTCTGATCCTAGCTTCAGGTGTCTGCTACCATGCCTGCTTGGAAAACAAAGACAAATACAGACAGACAATCTGTAAAAATCTGGAGTACACCCCAGTGAGTGTAATGCAGGAAATCTCACTTATGCAGGATCTACTTTTGAGTGGGGTACCTATGGGTGAAACAATTGCAAGAAACAGTGCACTCAAAGAGAATGTGTTCATGATGGTCTTATGCATTGAACTTCGGATTCCCCTTTTTTTGGTTGGAAAGCCTGGGAGTTCAAAATCTCTCTCTAAAACACTTGTGGCAGATGCAATGCAAGGCCAAGCTGCTCACAGTGAGCTCTACAAAAAGTTGAAACAAATCCATTTGGTGTCCTTCCAGTGTAGCCCCCATTCAACCCCAGAGGGCATCATTAACACATTCAAGCAATGTGGTCGTTTCCAGGAAGGCAAGAACCTGGATGAGTACATTTCTGTTGTGGTATTGGATGAAATAGGCTTGGCCGAAGACTCTCCTAAAATGCCGCTGAAAACACTTCATCCTTTGCTAGAGGAAGGATGCATTGATGATGACCCACTGCCACACAAGAAAGTTGGCTTTATCGGCATCTCCAACTGGGCTCTAGACCCTGCAAAGATGAACAGAGGCATCTTTGTCTCCCGTGGTGACCCTGATGAGAAAGAGCTCCTTGAGAGCGCTAAAGGCATATGCTCATCTGATCAAATGCTTTTGGAAGAGGTGAGAGATCTCTTCCAGCCCTTTGCCAGGGCCTACTTGAATATCTGCAAAAAACAAGGAAAGGGCTTCTTTGGTCTTCGTGACTACTACAGCTTGGTCAAGATGATTTTTGCAATGACCAAAGGTACTCAAAAGAAGCCCAGTAAGGAGAAAATAGTTGAAGCAGTGCTGAGGAATTTCAGTGGCAAAGACAATGTCAACGCACTCACTGTTTTCACAGAGAGGCTTCTCATTAATCCCAATCTTGAGAGCATTGATGTGACTGACCTTGTGAGACAGAATATTTTGGCTGTCGGACAGGAGGAAGAGTGCAGATACTTGCTGGTTCTCACTAAGAATTATGCTGCCCTGCAGATATTGCAGCAAACTTTCTTCTCAGATAACAAACAGCCTGAAATAATCTTTGGCTCCAGCTTCCCAAAAGACCAAGAGTATACCCAAATATGCCGCAACATAAACCGAGTGAAGATCTGCATGGAAACAGGGCAGACCGTTATCCTCCTGAACTTGCAGAACCTTTACGAAAGTCTCTATGATGCCCTCAACCAGTACTACGTCTACCTCGGAGGACAAAAATATGTAGACCTTGGACTAGGAACTCATCGTGTCAAATGCAGGGTGCATAATGACTTCAGACTCATTGTCATTGAGGAAAAAGAGGTTGTCTACAAGCAGTTCCCAATACCTCTCATTAACAGGCTGGAGAAGCACTACTTGGATATCAACACTGTCCTCAAGAAGGAGCAGAAGAGTGCTGTGAAGAAGTTGGAAAGATGGGTGGAGCAGTTTGTTTCTCTCAGCAAACAACACACAGTAGTGCCTCAGACGTACAAATACCAAGCGCCAGATGTCTTCATCGGCTACCATTCAGACACATGTGCTTCAGTGATTCTTCAAGTGATGGAAAGGAACAGACAGGAAATGGAAACATCCGAGGCAGACCTACTGCAAGCATCTGAACTGGTGTTGCTAAACTGTGCCACACCAGACTCAATTGTGCGTCTGGATTGCACAGGACTCCCCAAAGTAGAAAGTGATCAACTGTCTAAGGTCTACTTTGAAGAGCAGAATACCAGTTGTTTGGCTGACTTCATCCTTGCTAACATGAACCAGGATACCCATTGGCATGCCTCCTTCACAGAGGTAATATTACAAGTGTTACAAATGCAATATTTATTATAATACAAAGTCAACATCTATGTAGATTTTTGCTAATTACAAGTTTTATTTGCAGGTGACTACATTCTCAAGGCTCCTTACAGCCTCAGACTTGGAAAAACTGGAGCAGTTGCTTCATAGTGTGCAACTGCTGTCCCTCCAGCAGTTTGACACGGAGCAGTCTTTTCTCAAGAAGATCAGGTTTGTATTGATATTCACCTTTTGCATTCAATCTTTTACATTTCTTTGGGGGATATATTAGATATATACCTTTATACTTTCTAATGATTTAGTTCAGAATTGTATGATCTGTACTGTGTGGTCACTGTAGGCTTTTCTTCACAACTCAAAATGGAGCAAACGATGGTTCTGGCAACAAGATCCTCATTATTCAGAGTGATTTTGATGAAGCTTCTCACAGTGCAAATCTTATTGCATCTGCAAAGTAGGTCAAGTCTTCTTCTTCTTCTTCTTCTTCTTCTTCTTCTTCTTCTTCTTCTTCTTCTTCTTCTTCTTCTTCTTCTATATGTTTTTAATAATAATATTTAAAATGAAGACATTTAAACTAGTGTAATTTTAGACTAAGGAATTTTGCTTATCATTGCCAGGTATTCATCCATAAATGAAATCAACAAGCTCAAACAAGATATTGTGGAGAACAAGATATTTGTCTACTTTATCACCAAACTACCAAGGATGGAAGGGGGAACTTCTTACATTGGCTTTCATGGAGGTGAGGGGGTTACAAAACGTAACACTTGATTCACTATGATACCATTTAAGATTCACCCTAGGGGTGCTAGTTTGAGCCATTTCATTCTTCACAGGGCCATGGAAATCGGTTCACATCGATGACCTGCGGAAATCTAAGGATATCGGGTCGGATATCAAGGCTTTGCGAAAACTGACAATCAGTCAACTGTTTGACATAAACAGAACTCAGCCCGAAGGTAAAAATGTGTGATATCTTTTTTTACCTTTCGCAATTTCACAATTTTTTCGAAATATTGCATGACATCTTTTGTTTGTTTACAGCTATGGAGCATGATGATATGTATTCTGATGCATCACAACACTGCACAGAAGTTGAAAACCAAGTTGTAAGTAAATATTTAATGTAAAAATGTATTGGGGGCAGGGCACACACCTTAAAATATTGCCCATTACCTATTGCCCACTCCACCTTTGTCTTTGAACTTCTGGTTTTCTTTCACCTGCCTTTCTTCCTACCTACCTGCTGTAGGGCTGGGATTGCATTCTGGACACCACAGCTCTGCTACGTAGCTGTGTGCAAAGTGCAGTAGGCATGCTTAGGGACCAGGTGGAGAGCAGCTACCGCAGCACTAGGAGAGTGGAAATCTTACTGACCCTCCTCAATGACAATGAGGACTTCAGAGGTAGTACCAACACTGTGGCCTATTTTAGATTCAGTTTATACAGACGTCTGTGCAAACACTCACCAATAATAATTTCATTTTCATGTTTCAGGCAAATTTCTTAGGATTGTGAAGAGGCGCCTTCATTCCTTGTTGTTGACCCAGGATGGCAACACTTTTTCGTCGATCAGAAGCAACTGGGTGATAAAGGAGGCCTCCAATATTGATGCCTTGCAGGAAGGAGGAACATTCAGGTCAGTCCAGTGTATTTGTCAGTGTAATTGTCATTTATCATGCAATTTCACTTCAAGGGCTTTGAAGGCCCAGATTTGTTTTGAATTTAGGTTAGTAACACTTAAATATTGAACACATTTGTTGTGGTTTTGTACAGCAAATGAACAATGTATAATGGTATACACTAGGGATGTGACGGAATAATCGGTGATTTGATTATTCGTTCATGACGGCAAAAAAACAACATAGATTATTAGCTGTTTGGCACCTCTCTATATTTAGGGTACAATGCAGCTGCAAAGATTTTGCGCCACAAATAGGATCATTTCTACCACATTCGGCACCAGCAAGGTGTTCATTTCTGACCCTATCGGCGAATCCGATAGGGTCAGATTATTCGCTCATACCACCCACCGATTATTCGACCATGAAAAATGTGAGTTGTTTACATCCCTAGTATATACTACAGGTTAAATGGAAACAAGCAGATAATGCCTGCTTTTAACACAGCCTATCTAACCTGTTTGGCCTTTACAGGCACACACTATGGAAGCGTGTCCAGGCTGTAATCATTCCCTACCTAGCCCAGCTGGTCTCTGTCATCGACCGAGATCACAATCTGGATATTCTGCTCGACTGTAATGAGCCTCTTAAGACATTGTGGTTGGACATCTTTGGCACAGAGAAGATGTTGGATGTGCCATCCCTGTCGATTGATCTGAAGTAGGTTGTCATGCAAAGTAATCATGGTTTGCATATTGTTTATATCCTACCTTGGTATATTAGGGGAAAATATCATGTGTATAAATGTATATAGTTGGCATATCATGGTGTCTCTGTCACAGCTCTGCGACAAGAACCATCCTCGTGCAAAACTGCTTTGCTCTAGACAAGAACATCAGGTGCAGCATGCCCTTCAGTTGGAGAATAAAGGACTACCTGGATGAGCTGTGGGTTTATGCTCTTCAGCATGAGGGTAAGATCATGCAGCATACAAAGTGGCTATGTTGAGGCGGACGGGTCAGTCTTCAATAGTGAATCTTGACTTACCTGGGCTTTGTTGATAGGCCAAACGCAGAGTCAGTTTGACGAGTTCTTTTGGAAGACTCCCCTTGGCCGATCCATCGCGAAAGCAAACCTGGAGATGCAGTCCGAGTTTTTCCAGCGATACCTCCAGGACTTCATCTCCATGACGATGAATGTTACATCTCAGGAAAACCTTCAGGTTGTCTGTTTGGTTTATCTGGAAATCCCTTTCAATTGCTACATTTTAATTACCTTTAACATTGCAAATGTTTGCAGTGCTTGAATTATTTAAACTCTGCTTTTTTACTGTCTGCTGATTTAGCTCCTTTGCAGCGCATTAAACTGCTGTGTCAATGAGATGCAGTCGCAGGGAATGGAGACAAATAAGGAGGGTACATCTCTTCCCTGGGTCCATGCTGCCTACAACAAGTTTAAGAACCGACTGCAGAATTTCTCCAGAATGGTCATCCTTGAGCCTGGGATTACCCCAATCCTCCTGAAAAACCAGCATGCCCAGGAAGGGGTAGAGCTGGTAGGTCGATTTTACCTACTAGTGTTTTTCTTGGAAGAAGAAATAATCTATAATAATAATAATAATCTTAATCTAATTCATGCAGTCACTAATTGATTCCATGAAAATGCTTGTAATATATGGGCCCTTGCAATTGGCCTTCTGGATGTTGGTTTGATCAGTTTCTTCACCGCTCCAAGGTGCTTGATGTCTATGCTGCAATCGCCTGTGTTGAGTTTCTGGAGCCCATGCAACTGGCAACCGACAGCCAGAGGCAAGCCTGGCTGAGGCAGGTGAAAAAGCTCCAGGTTCCCATTGAGTTGATATGCTCTCAAGACAGTGTGAGGCACTACGGAGACAGAAGCAAAACAATGGTCTGCAGAGTCCAGTAAGTGTGACTCCATGCTGTAATTTAAGATGTATGTGGTCTTTTTTTTGGTAAGAATATGGACTGTAATGCAAGTTCACATATTGATGGGTAATTCTCATTTCTGTAGTAATACTTACAATAGGGTCTGTTAATGGATTGGATGTTGGCCGTTACAGAATTGCTACTTCATTATATTGTTTTGTTTAGGACTGGGTGGAACCGCATTTTTACAATGTCTCTGTTTGTGGAGCACATGTTGCTGGGAGATGAGGTAGAGAGGAATCTGAAGGATTTGGTTCTGGACCACATGAGAGGTCTTGGTCAGGTAGGGGCGTCGGAACATGCAGACATTCCTTTTTTCCCCTTTTTAATAAGATCACCTCTTGATAGCCTTTTGAATTTCCATTTGGTAACACATTACCATTGTTCTTCTTTCAAGATCCTGGAGAAGAATTCAGACCTCAAAATGCAGCAGTCATTTGAGGAAGTGATTGGTGTACTCAAAGCCTGCAAAGATCGAGTGGTTCAGAGCATCTTCAGGTATGGACTCATCTTGCACCTTCTTGACATGTACTTCATTCTTGTCTAGTCCCGTATTATTCTAGGACCCTGGATCTGAGACTCTTCATGTCTGCTCTCTCAGGTTTGGCCTCCAGCTGTGCCCTATATGTATGATGGACCCTCGAGATCCCCTCAGACTGCCATGTGACCACATCTATTGTGTGGCCTGCATCAAACAGTGGCTGGTCCCTGGTCAGATGTTCTGTCCCTTCTGCATTCAGCCTGTTCCTGAAGACTTCTCCACAGTGCCTTCTGAGGAAATGAGGTACGAATGCGTTTTGCAAACACATTTATCTACCGCAAATGTTGGACATTGATTTCCTCTATCTGTGAACTCTTAATGGTGCCTTATGCTATAACAAATCTGCTCTGTCATTCTTTTTCTGACTAGGATTCAAATCATTCGACACACCAAGTTCAGGAAGCAGTTCAATGCTTTCTTCATAGACCTGGTGTCCACCATGTGCTTCAAGGACAACACCCCGCCCTGTCCTGAAATCATCCTCCATCTGCTGTCATTCCTCATGGTGGAGGCCAAACCCCTCCCCATAATTAAAGGTAACCCAGGTGCAGCTGTGACTGATCTAATATTGGGGGGGCAGGATCCTCTAGTGGCTAGGGTGTTTCTGCGTTCTTCCTTAATAATTACTAACTAACTGTGATTAAGGGCTATATAAAATACAATTGACTTGACTTGACTAGGGTGTTGGACACCCAGCTGGAAAGGTTCTGGGTTCAATCTCCCATGTCCACAGTGTACCTGTAGACATCCTTGAGCATGATAACGCCTACCTGCATCACCTCTCTTTTTCAATTCTTCAATGGTTGATTTGATGATGTAATTTTGTCTAGGGGATCCACGCATTTTGACAAAGGTCCTCTCACCCTTCGACGACTCTGTGGACAAAAACCCAGTCGTGCGGTCCGTTGTGCTCAAACTGTTGCTGAAGTACACGTGAGTGGAGGAGAAGGAGTAGTTTGTTTACGTCAACGTTTTTTCGTCCTGCTTTCTGCAAGGGCCTGCTGCCGTTGAGCAAAGGGTCAATCAGATGAATTTTAACATTGTTTTTTTAATATAATCTGTAACATCTTTTAACTGTTGTTCTATAGCTTTGACCAGGTGAAAGACTTTCTGCAGCAGCATCTGACGGAGGTGGAGCAAAGCAACATCTTGGAAGAGACGGATAAAACTGAACTCTACTCAATGTACATTAACTGCCTGGAGGTATGGATGCTTTTCAATTTTAATTTTAAAATCTACCGATTCACTGTATAACCACAATCAATTCATACATACATTGCGAAAGTATCCTCTTTTACAAAGGAGTTCAGCTGTGTTCCTTTCCCCCCATTTTGTTCCTGCAGGACTCCATGTTTGAGCGGATGCAGTTCTGTTCTGGTGCCGAGCAAAATGCCTACCTGCAGGAGGAGACAGTCTTTCTGTCCTACTACACACGTGCATGCCCAGACAGTGCTACTGTACAGCATCTGCAGCAGGTGGCCAGGGTGCGCATGGACCTGGACATGGCCGCCACTCTACTCGTGCAACAATTGGACGGTGTGTAATCGCATACATACATTTATTACACGGCTTTGTTGAATGCTCAATTCTGATTGGTCAATTACGGCAATTTTTTGAGAGGAAGCAATAAAATAATGTTTAAATCTATAAAATCATTTTTTGTTATGTTTTGTGTCAAATGATTGATTTCTTTAGTAAGTAGCCGTTTAATAAGCTTTGCATCGGGGTCCTGCATTACTCTGTCTGGGTTTATTTTGCAATGTTGACCGGCTCGCTGTACATTATCCCTTACTTATACCCGGGTGAATACTCGATTCTGATTGGCTGGGTAGTTGTCTAAAATCATCACCGGTCTAAAAATGAATGCACTAAACAAAACGTTAACAACCGTAAACTTGGACCGTAACATGAATCTCATGTTAACTGACATTAGGCATTATTCAGACCTAGGCATTAGTCAGACCCATAGATTTCTCTGGTCATTTGCTGTTTGCTTACAGGCACACATAAAATAGTGCAAGCTAAAAGTTGTACTTTTGAAACAGAATTACCCCAAAATATGAATCAACACCCTTTTATTTTTATTGATTCGTAACTGGCCATAGTATAAGCGGGATAATCCACTCCGAGGTGTGCATGTATTGAAAAATAATGCACTTTGCGGAGGTTCTTAGCCCCAGCACCGTGCATTATTTTTCGATACATGCACACCTCGTCGTGGATTATCCCTTACCTATTCAATCTAGATTGACTGTATCCGTCTTTTGTATTATGTTGATGTTCTCACTTCCATTTTTTTGCACATAAGGACAACGTGAAGGCCAGAGTGTAGTCACTGCCTTCCTGGCCACTGTGGTGGAGCTGTGTAGCCAGAGCAACAACGACTGGTTCCGCATCTACTTGATCCGTAAGATCTGCAATCAACACGGCGTGGAGTTTGTCCAGAGACTTCTCAAAGTGGAGGACATGCAATGGGTCTTCCCTATAGAAGTTCTTCAACAGGTACAGTTTTTGGCCCTACTCAGTTTTTTTTGTCATCCCCTGGGAGGAGAGTAATTCCACCGTCATTTGTTTATTGTTAATTCCTAACAAGGCATTTTAAAACAAATCTTTAGATTTTCTCATCATATAAAGCATGTCAATTCATCCCAAAGATGATGATATTCTGAAGGATCTATCATATTTTGTCCCATGCTAATTGCTTGTTTTACTTAGGAAATGCATCATAATAATAAAAGTATGATATGAACTGAATGCCATCTCACTTTGTCTCTTAAAGAGCCAAGAAGGCAGCCCCATTGATCATTTCCTTGTGTGCGGAGAGGACTACAAGACTATTCGAGATGCTCTGGCTAAGGTGCTGTTGGAGGGCAGAGTGAATGCACTGGATGAAGCATATGAGGTAATCTAGCAACGTTGAAGTTATGTTACGCCTCATGGCAACTCGTTGGCTCTCTGTAAACATTTCTTGTTTTCCTCTTTTTAGACGTGCAAGTGCTTGCCAGAGAAGAAGGCGGTGTATCTTCTCTTGGCCCTCTTCAGAGAAGTCACCTCTCTCTACGGATATGCCAATGGTAGCCGCCATCCCACACCCGAGGTACACCCTTGCATCCAAAACATTAGCCACGCCTTTCTTTTTTCTTCTTTGTTTCTGTGTTTGTCTCAATGTAAACATTCTCGTCCAGCAATGCCAAGTCTTAGTGACCCACATCGATGCTTGTGGAGTCCTGGATCGCCCGCAGTTAAAGGCCTTTGCTAGGGCCTTGGTGGCCAACAATCTGGGGCCCATGGCCGTTGTACCTGGGGCCTCCGGTGGGCACTCTGTGGTGCTGGAGCTGGCAGTTCACATGGCCTCAGTCTTGCTCTGCGGCAAGCAGCGGATCTTAGTTCCCCTTCAGAACCTGGCACTGTCACCTGTTACCATGCAAGTGAGTGCATTTGCTGTCCACTCCCTAGTGCATAGCCCTCGAAATTATGCATTAAACATGTTTTTTTTAATGATAATAATATAATAAATACGGTTTATTTCTGTATTTAGTATTCATTCATTCAACCATTTCTTGTTGCAGAGAGCCTTTTTGCCCACCATGCCCGAGGACATGTTATTTGCAGCTCGCCAGGCTATGGGACAGGTGCACTGGTATTGTAAGTCAAAGACGTGAGCTCCACACTCTCTATGTTTACATGTGTGTTAGTTAGAGACTTAAATTCAGTTTTCTTCTGTTTCTGCCTTTCCCAACAGATTGTCCAAATAACCACCCCTGCACCGTTGGAGAGGTGTGTAAAGCTCAGTCTCGTCTGTTTCTAACCATACAACCGATCAGACTGTATTCAGATTGCTCAAAGCAGCTGGAAACTAACTGTCAAAACAACTCTCTGGGCTGTTAAGGCTCCTGGTAATTGCTTTTGCTACTTCTATAGTGTGGTCAGCCCATGGAAAAAAGCTGTTGTCCGGACTGTGGCGCTGAAATTGGAGGAGACAACCACAGACCTGTGTATGGATTCACAGCTGCTGAAGCGCAGTAAGTGCAGCTTACTAATGCAAAGGAAGTAAGAAAGAAAGAAAAATGAAATAAAGGCATGTAGATATGCCATTCGGTGGATGCTGCTATGCAAAGTGTCTTACAACACCTGCGTGCATGCATACAGTCTTAGCATGGGTGGCCCCAGTGGGAAAGCCTCAGTTGTGCACTACAATAGACGATTGAACGGTTTAGTTTGAGGTTTCTGCCGTCTTCCCCCAGGCATGACCGCACGCAGACGGGCCATGTCCTCGGTGACCCTGTGCGCAGGGACAACCCCGACACCCTGGACACCAAGAACATGTCTCCGGTGCCCTTCACCCTGGTGCGCATGCTCACCCACATGGCCATGTTGCTCGGAGCCTGCATCGACAAACCGGTACGGCTGCACCACCCGCACCACAACATGCAGGGTGTTTGGAAACACATCCTGTTGAATCAGGTCTTTCGTGGGTAGATACACACGACAGGGTATCCACGGAGGTATTAAAAGTATCAGAGTCTTCATTTCAAAGATGTCAATATGTCAAAGTAATTAAACTCAACTTACTTAAATTGAACCGGTTGAAACCTGCAGATACCTCATGTGATCCTAATAGATATGGAAGTTGATGTTGTTTTCAGGTATAAAAACAGTGCCATTACGACTTGTAGTATTATGTTCTTTGCAGTGACTGACTAACTGAAAGTGGCTTCTATTATGTCGCTGGTTTGTCAAAGCAATCAACACTACTAATGATCGACCTCCCTTGTTTGGCAGCCCATCGCTCAGATCATCAGGCCTCCGGTGGCTGAGCCAGGAGACTTCCTGTTGGGGCACCTGCTGAAGGACATGGAGCATCTCACCCGGTCCCTGGGAAAGGGGACGGACGACACCATCCACACGGTTCACCTGTTGCTCGGCAGTCTCCTGGAGCTTCACCAGGCCCAACAATGTAAGGATTGCACTATGAGGACGATGTTCCCATTTTTAACCAGTTACATTGTAGACCCTTTGGAAACCGTGCCCTCTCTAATAGGAGTGTGATGAAACTTGCCTTCTCCTCCCACAGGGCCTGATCCTTATGACAACCTGCTCTCCACCAAAGACAACAGGAACGGCTGGGAGATGTCGATCAGCAACACCATCATCATACCTCAACTCAAGGTAATTTACTTTTTTACTCTTTAGTCATTTGGCAGAAGCTTTCATCCAGTGAATTTCTTTCGGCTACATGTCATGAAGGTAGCGGTTAGACGTCTTGCTCAAAGATGCCTGCAGGTAGACTGCTAACATTGGGGTTTGAATTCTTTTGATGGGGAGATCTGTCTTTTTAACGAGGCTTAAGTTTGTGTGTGTGTCCTCACTTCTTTCCCCCAGCACCTGGACAAGCGGCTGAAAGAGGCCAACGAGCTGGTCCAGGCGGACGCACGGGTGTCCTGCGATCCCGTCTTCAAGCTGATGTTTGGGAACCCGCGTCTATTCCTGACCTCCCTGCCCCGCGACTCCCTCATCCACGGCCAGGCGGTGTGGAGCTGCCGGGAGACGGTGTCCCTGCTGAGCCTGACGCACGTCGTGGAGCAGCACGACGGCAAGGACTCCCTGCCCCTGTTGTGGAGGTTCCTCCAGAGGGTAAGGAGGACAGGGTCATACGGAGAGATGTTCACACTAACGCAAACTAACTGTCTGATGTGGAGACCTGATGACGGAGATTTTCCGGTAAATCTTCCGTAAGATAAGGGAAACTAAGAGGAAAATCATTAACACACTCTTATTCTTATTCTTATTATTCTTTTTGTATTATTCTTTAAAAAAATGTTTTATTATTACTATGACTATTATTACTATGACTATGATATAATTATTTATATTACAGTATTGTCAAAATTCATAAACACTTATAATTCAAGTCAACCTATAGAGTTATTATTATTATTATTATTATTATTATTATTATTATTATTATTATTATTATTATTATTATTACCACCACAGAATAACAATATTGGCTAAATTAATGTTTGAAGCTGAGTGTTGTTACCCTTGCCAGTAACAAAGCAACTGGGACCTCTGGTGGTGACTGGCGGTATTTCAAGGAAAGGGTACCTTCCTGGATGCCACTGTCCTGCTGCTATTGCCCTTTTTAGACAACGCAGATTGGCCAATATAACCAATTAACATGCTTGCCACACCAACACTTGTATTGGTGTAATCTGGTATTCACAAAAATGTGTGTGCAAGTCATTTGCTCAAATCGCACAAAATGTGTTGATATCAACATTGTTGACAAAGTAGATAATAGACTTGTTACATGAGCATACGATAATATTGCTCAAGACCGAATTAAAGACTGAATTGAAAGTTACAGCGACACATATTCTTTTTGCATTAGGAAGCAGAGCTGCGCTTTGTGAAATTCCTTCCCGACATCCTAACACTGCAGAAGGACCTGGTGAAGAAGTTTCAAAACATCACCGACCTGCCCTTTAAAACTATCGCAGACTTTCTCGACAGTCAGAAAACAGGTACTGAATTTGTTCTGCAAAGAGGCACCAAAACTCTAAAAAGGAAAATACTATTTGCTAATACTTAGAGATGCTTACTAAGATTGCAATTACTGTTTACATTTCTCGAGGTACATTTTGAGTATGCATGTGCTGATGAATTCATGTTGGTTTTTTTAACTAGTGTCACTGAGAGACTCGTATGAGAAACGCATCAACATCTTCCTGACAACATGGAATCAACTCAGGGTTTCCTTGGCAACCAAGGGTAAATACAATGCAGTCAGTTAGTAACTAACTAACCGGTGAATTGCCTATTCCCTCTTAAGTAACCTATCAATCATAACCATCAACGACCATGACTAATCTGAACCAACTAGCCGGCTCACAGGACCTGAACATGATTATGTTGGGTTTTCCAGGAGAGATAAAGATCCCAGCTGAGCTGTGTGACGAAGACCTGGACCTCGACAGTAATTTCAGGCTGCTGTTGCCTCGGCGACAGGGCCCGGGCCTGTGCTCCACAGCCCTGGTCAGCTACCTGATCGCCCTGCACAATGAGCTCATTAAATGTGTGGACAAGCACACTGGAGAAGAGACCAGGTGGGGGCACTGTTGGCACACGCAAAGAGCATGTTTTTGTGTTGAAAAAGAAAGTGATGCATTCTTGTTTTAAAGTTTGCCAGGGCTCACCTACGTGTCATGCATTGGAAATGTGTCACTGTTTGTATGATTAAGTTCTGTTTTAATTATATATGTGTGTGTGTGTATATATATCTATATATATATATATATCTATATATCTAGATCTAGATCTAGATATATAGATATATATATATATATATATATATATATATATATATATATATATAGATAT
>JAOPJI010000079.1:2439007-2456525 GCA_027122695.1 Merluccius productus
ACACACACACACACACACACACACACACACACACACACACAAACACAAACACACACACACACACACACACACACACAAACACAGACAAACAGACGTTACAGTTAGTGGATTCAAGTTTTCATTTATTGTTTTGACATGTTTTACTTGTTAGGGGAAAGGGGTGCACCTGTACTGTCTTTACCAGCTGCTATAAATTGGGTCTGGTTTCAGTGTTTTGGCAGTTGTAAGTTGGAGCTGATGAGAAAACACCTTCTGTGGTATAAAAATGTTATTTTACTTTCTCAAACTAGGTATAGTTGGTTTATAATATAATATAATATACTCGGTATCCCCATGTCTTGGAACCTGTTTACCCAGTATAGGATACTTTTGGTTTTGGTTATTTTTGTTACATCCCTGAGGGCAACATTTTCTCTACTTAACCTAAAGAGTGGGATTCTAACACTTACAAAACTCTGCAAAAATTATACATTTGGAGGATCTAGCCCAACATGAAGTGGTGTAATTGGAGGGTGACCTTGAGATCAAGTACACTTGGGAGTGAGCTAGGGACCTGGTGTCTCTTTTATATGAAAGAGGGCCTAAAGGATAGCCTAGAAATCTAGACGCCCCTAATGGCAGCAAATTTAATGTTATCAAAATGCATTTTAACGCTGAAACTATCTTGAAATATTGTATTTTCCACTGAGAATAAAAGCAATACCGGCCATTTTGTTTCGCTTTGTCAGACGGAAGCTTGGCAGTCACGTGATGTGGACGCAGGCCAATAGAAAAGAATAGGCCAAAAAAACGTAGCCACGTCACGGTTTTAGAGCCGTTATTGTGAAACTGCTACGTTTTGCGCTGCGGACCAATGTAGCTATTACACGTTTTGACGTGAGACTGGGTTGTCCTTCTTCATTTCCTTCCTTCCTTCTTCAATTCCTTCCTTCTTTCCTTCCTTTATTTACTTGCTTACTTCCTTATTCCCTTCCTTCCTTCCTGCTTTCCTTCTCCGCCATTATACTGTCCGTCCCAGTCTACGCTATAGTCTTGTGCTCCTTTGATTGATCTAGTCTTTGCTTTCTCTCACCACCATTAATTACCCCGATTCCATTTACTTCTGTGTCTGGACCATTACTTACTGTCCGACCCCTCCCTCCTGTCCCTATTTATCACACACAACACAAGCCGTTCTTTGCAATGTTCTCCGATCTGAGCTGTCCGTTCTCCACAGCCCAGCGTATACCCACTCGAGTCATAAGGACATTACTGTGTGGGGTTTTCCGCACACATAAAAAATTACTCCGCTGCCCACTTATATATATTTTGCACTGACTTCACTTTGTAGTGAGAGTTTCTCTTCCTCTCCTTGTGCTGTGTCTCCTCTTCTGATCGGTGTATCCATCACCGCCCACCCCCACCTACAGTTCAGCGTTTCACTCACTTCTGCAAACCACTCTCTTTCCCATATCTCACAACAAATATGAGATGGGCAGCTGGACGAGTGGACGCACACACACACACACATACACGCGCATGCATGCATGCACGCATGCACGCACACGCACATAGAGGAGTAGGGGGAGATGACATGAGCACAAGATGGAGTGAAGGGAAATAAATAGACAGACGGGCCGAGAAGTGAAACTACTGTAGTGAGGAACTACTAAAGGGGCCATCTGAGGGTGGCCAGGTAAGGGAGGCTCAAGTGGGAAGAAAGGAGGAGGAAGGCTGGAGAAAGAGCTAGTCATGAGGAAACCATGGAGGCGAACTGAGAGTCACATAGGAAAGCAACGGAGGAGAGAGGAAATAACACAGAGTAGGTGGGATGCAATCAGATTACAAAAATGCCAGGCAGAGTAATTCTGTTTGTGCATGTGTGTCTGTGTGTGTGTGTAGGGGGGGTGGTAATACACACAACACACAAGTACTGGACTGACAACGGTATTTATCACCAGATATGGCAATACTAGAGCTGGCCGATGCACAGGATTGTGCATATTGACTCATGTATTCATTTGGGGATAATAATTGTTTCATTAATTGATTTATAGTTCATATGATTATATTTAGCAATGCCTCTGGGACTTTTGGGGGCAGGCAGGGTCAGTAGCTCATACTTAGCACAGCACTTGGCAACATCCAACCTGATGGGGAAGTATTTAACGTGCAATGATGCCATTGATGGCTATTTATTACTCTCATCAGTAAGAAAAATGGAGGGCCCAAAGACACCCACACAACTCAGATGAGGACTATCAATCACAGCTATGACTGTGGAGGGCAGTGGGGGGATTGCTACTGGCTTTGAACAAACAGACAACAGACAGACTCTTTGGATGGACAGACAGACCGCTAATCAGTGGGTTTGGAGGAACCCCAGATGACCCTGTTGACGGCATCACAGGATGTGGCCGTGCGGTGGTTCTGATCGAGGACGACCTTGGCGGGGTCTGGGATGTAGCTGGAGCTCAGCCCCTCGCTGCTTCTTTAATGTCAAGCTCCCTGCTGAGAACGTGGCTGGCAACCATCAGAACATGTTACCATCCACTCCCTCCAAGGACCAGAAGACCATTATACGAATTGCTGCGCTAGTCAGCGTTAGTATTTTCAGGACGCATCTTCTAAATTACAACCAGAGAGACCAAACAAGACCGACAAATAGACTTCCTGCCCTGGTGCCCGAGGGCAGCGTGTCAATAATTATAATATGAAATCCATTTAGAAACGCTGTAATTACTAAAATAAACTATGGCGTAATGAATGTTGACGTTAATTTTATAGAAAATAGACACCTCAGGGATAATGGGGATGAAATCCATTACATAATGGCTCATGAACTGAAATGGCAGTTGTTTTTTGTTATTCTGCAAAGATAACACATTGTTTCTACTAGCATGGAAGACAACATGTATACACAAGGACATCCAGTCATCTACAGTTGATAGCCGATCAACGATCTACTGAGTTGAACTAAATGCAAATGTTCCTATTAGGTTGTGCTTCACAAGGGCATGCCATTGTTTCCTGCACCGTTTCACACGTTGACAACCACTTGCAATGTTTTCACACTGCCTTAAAAATACAATTGCCAATTAGAATGCATTTATGCATGCAACCATAATTTCACACAATTAAAGGGTTTGACAAAATCAATTGATTTTCTATCAGGTGGAAATGTGCTGCTTAGATGTTTTTTCTTGGAATAAGTTTACAAATAATGACTTCATTTAATGCTGCATTACTCAAGTTAATTGCACGGAAAGATAAGAGGCCTAAAAGAGCGATGTGTGTGTGTGTGCAGGTGCGTCTGTGTGTGCAGGTGCGTCTGTGTGTGCAGGTGCGTCTGTGTGTGTGTGTGTGTGTGTGTGTGTGTGTGTGTGTGTGTGTAATACATACATATAAGTATATAGATCAATGACTGTGCTAAATAGATGAAGCCAATATTAGCAGGCTGCCATTAAACAGATTCTGTTACCTCAATCAGTCTCATTCTGGATGCTATGAGCACATTCAGCTAAAGTAGCTCACATTCTCACCCATTCAGCTCCACTGTAGCTCTACTTCTTCAGTGTCAATGGGAGCCATGGTCTTCACTAATGACACCTAGCCAACTGATGCTCCGTGTGTGGGTGATGGATATCGTTCTGAAAGCAAGATCACTGGTTCAATTGACATTCATTGTTGAACCAATGTCAAGTAGACATTTTTTCATCAAACACTGGTGTCCTTTTCATATCTGTTACATGTTTTCAAACCGCCTTCTTGTACAGTACACCGGTGGCAGAGAAAAGTCTGAATCCAAAAATGGCAGTAACACATGGCAGTGTGCATGCGGGATATTACAATGGTGTATTACAATATATATTTCGTACAACGTAGTGATTTTATATATTTATCGCTCTCCTATGTCAGAGTACAATAATATATGAATGATAAGAATAATGTATTTGTATAGCACCTTTTAAAACAGTGTTAACATGCTTTTACTAACACAGTCAACGCAAGAGCAAGTCAGTGAGTAAAATAGAGAAGAGAAAAACCTTAACCTTAAAAATTAGAAAAAAGAAAGATGATATCTACTGCTGCCATAAGTGCTCTGAGACTGCAGTGACACTGTGCTGCTGAGCTCATCATTTTGTAAAAAAAAGTCCATAAAGGAAGCAGTCATGGCATGTGTTCTCTGCACACACTAATTCAGTCAGATGTAGAGTAGAGCAATGCCATACCATACGTCCCAAAAGTAGTCTCCCGATGTAACAGAAACTGTAACAGGAGTCATAGAAATGCTTGAAATGTATTAGGAGTCACAGCTAATCCTACTCACGCCTCTGGATCAACACTGCATTTAGACATGAGTGCTGCCATCTCTCATTGCAATTGACTGTGTGTGTGTGTGTGTGTGTGTGTGTGTGTGTGTGTGTGTGTGTGTGTGTGTGTGTAGACTTTACTGAGGTCCGCGTCCTGGCAGGAATGGAATTGATTTTTTTGATACCAATGCCATTATCAGATTTTTTATCGATTCCCTTATTGATTCCTGATCAATTTTCTGTGTGGAAAAAAAGGCATAATGACAAAAATGACAAAAAAGTTTAATCTAATCAAAACAACAAAACAACAACAATTGTAGCACACAACAGGAGATTGTCATGTTAGACTTCTTCTTCTTCTTCTTCTTCTTCTTCTTCTTCTTCTTCTTCTTCTTCTTCTTCTTCTTCTTCTTCTTCTTATTATTATTAATGGAAATACTCAGTTTGGGTTAGGCAAGGGGTGCAGGAGGCAGGACGTGACGCAAAAAGTACACTGCTGATTTTCACCAGAAATAATTTCCTGAGGAATCACAGGTCCCAGTCCTCTCTCCCCGCTAGCTTCACAGTGGAGCATTCAGGCCCAGTCAAAAATACAGCGGCTGTTGTGAATAAGAGGGGAGTTGACTGCTGGAAGTCAATGAAGTCGTATTTAAGTTAATGTTCTGCTTGTTCATAGGACTGGCCCCAAATATTCAAATAACCGAATTATCCTTTGTTAGTGTGTTCTGATATTAGAACACTATTCGAATACTTTGGTAGCACTTTGATACCTGTCGTCCAATGTGAGAATCGGCAAGACCGACAGAGACTTAAACTAACTAATAATTGTAATACAATAACTTGTAATAATAATAATATCTATTAAATGCTCTAGGGTTCTCCCCAGGATTTAGTTTTCCATGGTGGCGCTCCCACTAGTCAGTTACGGCCATAGAAATAGGAGGTTGCGGCAAGTGAGGGTTAATGGCACCTGTGTGTTTTCTATTCGGGTGAATAGCGTGTCTTCAGAAAAGTTTGGGCTGCAATGACGCTCTGCCGTAACAGTACTCGGACCAATGAGCTGATCTGAAAGGCACTGACGTCCACACAGCAATTTTACATGATATCGTAGTTTTGCTTTTAACGAATAGAAAAGAAAAAACGATCAGTTGATAAAAACGTGATTCTGCAGCAATGGTCTCCGCTGGCTCTGATTCAGACAGGGAAAGATAAGCACTGTGAATTGCCTTTTTTAAAATGATTAACTATTCAAATATTCGTTCAGAAAACCTAACGATTATTCAAAGCTTGAAATTATGAATTCAGGCCAACCCTAGACAGTTGTTTAAAAAAAAATTGGTAATTAACATCAGAGAGGATTTGAATTGCTATTTTTATTCTCAATTCTTATCATTTTGGTGCTGGTGATTTTCCTTTGGTGCTAGCTAAAACCTTTTTGGGGGGTGGCAGAAATTCCTCCTATGCAGGAAAAACCCTGACTTTAAAAACATTACAACTAGCACTGTTGTCATTTATCTTCATGACATTCTGGCATGATGACTTGCGTATGAGCAACTGTCATAAAACCATGCCGGCATCGATAAAAGGATTGATAATTGATAAGCGCGGAGGGATCATTCCGATGGATCGGACAATTTGGAGCCGGTTCTCGATTCCCGTCCTCACTGTTGCCCCTTATCCACCAAGGCAGTTCAAGTGTGGGTTCGGAGCCGGTGCCAGTGCCAGTTTGAAACCAGTTTGGGCGGGATTATCATGATCAACAAGACCAACTAAAACGTTGTGACCGCCATTTTTTAAAACACAGAGCTTCACTATGGAATCACATCTATTACTATTGTAACATATTTTATGTTTGTCCCTGTTGATTAGAGAGAGAGAGAGAGAGAGAGAGAGAGAGAGAGAGTAAAAGAGTGGTAACAAAGTGTGACTGATGTTCAACTGGATGCTCCGTGTGCGTTTATAATTTCCTTATGAAACCCAGTTAGGCGAACCTATGAACTGTCGTAATCACCGTCCATAGCAATCAAGACGAGCAGCACACATGTGTTGTACCAGTCGTGTTTGGATGCCAATGTAGGCTCGCAATGCCAGAAGCAACATTTGTAAAGAGATGATGTAGTCTGTGTGTGTGTCCTGCCCCATCTAACCACAATGTTGTCTCTGTTTAGTGTGTTGCTGTGATCATGACTGGATTTCTGGCCACCACACTGGACGGCTACCAGCTTGCTCACCAGCCAGCACCTCATCACCATGGACAACATTTATTTTCTATTTGTACTTGAAAAGCCTGCTTGTAATACTATGTGTGTGTGTAACTTATTACCCATTGCACTCCTAACCATCTCTGGACTGGAAGAGTTTTTTCTTGCCCTTTTGGGGGCTGGGGTTTGGGGGTGTCATAAATGTGTGGCCTGCAAAGCCCTTTAAGACTGTAACTGTGATTAAGGGCTCTAAAAATAAAATCGACTTGACTTGACTAATCCGCCATTGTTGTTATTGTGCTTGAAGTTGGCGATAGCATTTCTGGGAAAGTGGAGAGGTATACAGTGACGTAATGACGTGGCTCTCTAGCCTGTGGAAAAGCAAACCGGTTCTGAGAAGGTTTGCAAGTTGAACCAACTGCGAACGAGCACTAGCACCAGCCCAGCACTAGAACTAGGTTTGCATTGGTGAAAAAGGGGTACCAGGAGGCAAGGCCAAGGCTTCTGTGGGGTTACTCATCACTGATATAAATATTTGTGCATTGGTTTCAATTAAACTAGGTCAAGATTAGCTTTTATCGGGAAATCAGCTTGTAATTCCAGCTCCTATCATCCCAAACCACTCGCTAGCATCTCCTCTCTTCTCGTCGTCACTGGTTTTCTCCTCACATCTGCTCATCTGGATGATTCCATTCATCTTGCCTTACTACCCCCAATGGTCTTTGCATCTTCTACTTTTTCACTCAACCTTTTCCCCTGTGCCTCGTCTTCCTCCCTCCATTCTGATGCTGCCTTTTTCTTTCACCCCCTGTCTTCTACCTTATCTAGAGTCTCTCTCTCTCTCTCTCTCTCTCTCTCTCTCTCTCTCTCTCTCTCTCTCTCTCTCTCTCTCTCTCTCTCTCTCTCTCAGAGTGACCTAGTTCCCGGCTGCAGCCAAGGCAGACATCTGGTCTTGGGCTCACGTGTAGGAGAACGTATGACACCCAGGCCCGGGGCACGGAGGAGGAGGAGGAGCAGGGGGGTGGACAGATGGAGAAACCAAAACATAGCACAGAAACAAACAGAGCTAGAGAGAGATGGAGACAGAGAAAGAGAGAGAGGATGTGGGGGATTCAGGGGGAAATAGAAAGAATACAGAGGGGTGTGGGGGGGGGGGGTAGCGGAAGAGTTTAAGTGAAGGAGACAGTTGGGTTGGATATGTCGGGGTTGCAAAAAGTGCAGCAGGGGGAGAGCGAACCACAACAAAAAAAAGTTATAATGGAAACGACTGCACTTGCAAGACATACAGGAAACAGTTCAGGGAGGCAGCCAGACAGACAGACAGGGCAGACAGGCAGGGCATGCAGACAGGCAGGGCAAGCAGACAGGCAGGGCAGGCAGACAGGCAGGGCAGGTAGACAGACAGGCAGAGCAGGCAGACAGATAGGCAGGGCAGGCAGAGAGACAGGCAGGGCAGGCAGACAGACAGGTAGAGCAGGCAGACGGACAGGCAGGGCAGGCAGACAGACAGACAGGCAGACAGATAGGCAGGGCAGGCAGAGAGACAGGCAGGGCAGGCAGGCAGACAGACAGGCAGGGCCGGCAAACAAGGCCCCCATAATTACGTCACATACACAGTTCAGCTGTAGTGTGTGACACACATTAAAGCAGAGAGAGAGAGACTATAGCAGCTAGAAGTATAAATATGCCATGACGCTTCATTTTTTTGATTTCCGGGTAGTAATTCAACCATTCATTTGTCGTGTTTCCATTTAATTGTCAAGCAAATTTTAAGCAAACTTTTGAAATGTCACAAATTTTAAAAAAATAAAGAAAATGCGAATTAGGAGCGTTTCCATAAATTGGTTTGGCGTGAATAAACAAGGCTACGCAAAGCAGAGTTTTGTCAGAATTTGCCGATATAGGCCATAGACATAAGGTATAGGCTATGTTACGCATGCTGTAATAAACAGTAGAAGAAGTAGAGGATGCTATCGGAAACAAAACCACCAACAGAACATAAGCTCCTTTGGTGAGCATTTAATTTCCTAATTCCTGGTGGATGGTGGCATTCTGTTGCTGTTGAGGCCGAGGAATATTCTCATCGGTCCCACGTGAGAATCCGTCCCAGGTGTTTCATCTCCCATTTAGCGCATGAACTATTTTTTGTAAAAAGCATGAACCTCAAGCGTAACAAAAACATTTTTTTGCGAAATGTAGACTTTTTCCCCCCAGTTTTGTCGTTTCCTTTTCTAATGTGATGCTTCCAAATGCGCATGAAAATACATTGTTGGAAACACGGCTCCTGACATTTCCATTAACATTTCCATTATACCTTTTCAGATTTGTCGCTTTGATTGTTTCATTATACTTCACAGCTCAATGTGATTACATTCAGTTTTGACATATTTATTTGCATTCGTATATATATACCGTTAATGAATACATGTGATTCTTGCTGTCTACTTTAGGAAGCGCAGCGTGTTTGTCAGCCTCATTGTGCAGCGTTATCTAACAGTAGATGCTCTGAACGCAGCCCGTGGTGTCAGACAGCGTATTATTTGCTTGCCGACAGATTAGCTGTAGTAAAATGAAATCCTGTGATTCCTGGCATAATTCAGATGACAAAAAGACGGATTATCTCTTCCCTGCTCCCCCTCCTCACCCAAAGCCTAAAAAAGGAAAAAACGAGGGAAAGAAATAAAAAGTCGTGTACAAAATGTATTTCTCGCTCTTCGATTTCGGTTGCCGCGTTTCCTCTTTACTCCTAGATTTCCATCTTGGGCTTGTTTGTTTTTTCAGCTAACCCCCTGCCATCTTTGTTTTTTCTCAAAGTCTTCTTGAACTTGCTCTCTCCTCTCTCTCCCTCCCTCAAACGTCTTTTTCATCTTTCACTAAGCCGTGTTTCTCTGCACTGCTTGGCGCACCTCAGTGCCCCCTGCTCCTCTGGCTCCTTTTGCCCCCCCCACGCCCTTTATCCTCTCATATTGTCTTTAATAGTGCCCTCTATCCTGCCTGATAAGCTTGTTCAGTCTAGCCGCTTGTTTACCCCTTCCTCTACTCTATTGCTCCTGATCCTCCTCTCTTGACTGGAGGTAAACCTTCTTTATGTTGGCACTTACATGCATATATGTACATTAAAAACCGAACTAACACTTTCTTTTAGGTTTTATTTTTTTTACGTTACACAAATGGCTTATCGGCTTATTATAAACACTTTCATGTTCGTCAAGCATTTGCACAAGGTCAGCCTCCTTTTGCCCATGTGTGGCATACATTTGTTCCACGTGCAACAACATTGTTGAACACAGTGATGTCGAGGCCTGGTCTGCTGATGACCATCGTGGGGTCGCAGTCTAGTAAAACGCCGGTCAAATGTGATTGGATTCTTCAGCCACCAACAGCAACCGCTGCTCAGACGGCACTCTACACGTCCACACACCTCGCCGCCGGTGCCCCTTCATCGTGAAGTGTATCCAAAAAGGCACTTGGACGTTATGAAAAGAACGCCACCTGCGCTTGTAGCAGACTGGACCATTCCCTGGTTGGTGGAGACTGGCAAAAACACAGGATTTTACTCCTGTTTTTTTTCCTAAATTACGATCTTATTTTAGCAACAGTGACAAAATGGCATAGGTGACTATGTTGACAATCATATAAGAACATTTAACCAAAGCAAAAAAAGGACTTGGGTTTCACTGACACTTTAAGTCAAATGGGCTTAAATCGGCTATTGTATTTAGTTCTTAATTGCTCATTTAAATACAACTTACTAAAAGTAGAATGAAGCCAAACGCAACCAACATTTGTTGACAGTTCTATGAATAGAAGATAAATCCAATATCCAATTACATTTCAGCATAAATCTTCAAAGTGCATATTTGATCCAGCAGCTGAAGCTCGGTATAACACACTGCTTCCTTCCACACAGGTGGAAGCACATGTTCACAAGTTCACTCATTAATTTACATTCATCGCTATAAAAGCGCTGTTGTTTTGTTCTATATTTTGCGGTGCATAGACCTGTTTTGAAGAGAAAAGGTGCTGATGGCTGGGGGGGGAAAGGAAGATGCATAACGATGAGTTAATTTAGCAGTAGATGTGGTCATGTAATCACGCCTCGTTTCCCTGTGATTTAAATTGCTCCTGCCAATCATGTCGGTGGGGGCCCGGTTTATCGAGACGTTTGGTGCAGCTGCTGTGTGCGTCTGTCGAGACAGGAACATGGGACACTGGTGCAGCGCTGTTAGTTTAGTATTTATTGTGTGGGATCATGTGTAGAAACAAACAAAACCAAAAAATATTTACTCAATAAATAAAAAATATATATAAAACATAAAAATATTTTTTGAAATATATCTCTGCAGCTGGTCCACACACAACACAAGGGACACGTAAGGGGGCGAGGGGAATGCAGATGTTTGACAGTTTGTCTTTTTGTACAACTAAAAGATGAGGCTTTGCAA
The DNA here is from genome assembly GCA_027122695.1 of Merluccius productus. Taxonomy (NCBI): domain Eukaryota; kingdom Metazoa; phylum Chordata; class Actinopteri; order Gadiformes; family Merlucciidae; genus Merluccius; species Merluccius productus. Next base: position 2,449,946 of record JAOPJI010000079.1, read on the forward strand.
GTGGATTGGTATTCCAACCGTGGCTGTGCTGCTCCAGGAAGAAGAACAAGCACACTCAGGCTTCTTTGAGCATTTTAAATGACGTATATAGTGATGTATACAGTGGAGCACAGCAGAGGAGGACTGTCAGTCAGCCTGCCATGAAGCTCACAATACCAAGAAAGCACGTATATAAAAGTGCATCACTCTTATCTACATTAAACCAGTATATCATCTTCTTTATATACTACCGGTATATCACTCTTTACACATCAACAGTATATCACTCTTCTTTATATACCACTAGTATATCACTCTTATTTATATACCACTAGCATATCACTCTTTACACATCACCAGTATACAACTCTTTATATCACCAGTATATCACTCTTCTTTATATACATTCCACCAGTACATCAGTCTTTACACACCACCAGTATATCACACTTTATATCACAAGAATAGATATTCCTTATATACCACTAGTATATCACTCTTCTCTACATACCACCAGTATATCACTCTTCTTTACACACCTCCAGTAGACTATCACTCTTAAGCCCCTTTCCCACTGGCCAAAAAACCCACCAAGACCCACTAACATCTGGCTTTTGTCTGCAGCGGGACAGGGTACACCCGGCATTTGTTCCCAGGACAAATGACTCTGCACTAGCCAGGGGAATTTATCGTCTCCAGCGCCAATCGGCTGCAGAACGTGACGTCGACCGTGACACACCAGAAAAAACCCTCTCGTCTACTGGCAATGGGAAAGGGGTCAGTATAGTATATCACTCTTCTTTACATCACTAGTATATCAGTCTTCACACACCCTCAGGATATCACTCTTCTCTTAAATTAAAAACCCACTTGTTGACAACACGTTAACAATATTGAATGAGGATGTCATGAAAGAGAAACAAAGAGGCAGAGAACAGCATGCAACTAATTAAGGATCATCTTTCTTTCTTTTTTTTTTTACAAAACATCATTCGTACTTCAAAATGCAATCACAGTTGTAGTTTTGCGCATCAAAATAGACATGTCCCCCATTAGTATACATACCTGTTTGACTGAAAGAGAATGAAGCTAGAAAGACGAGTGGGCCCATTCAATTTCACAGTCACTACGAAAAAATGTAGTTGTTAATATTCAATCTATACACACGTACCTAAATGTACAAAATATAAGGCCACCATACTTGGCTCTGAAAACCCCGCTACCCCCCATTTTCTCTTCTCCCGCAAAATTATATTTGGTGGTGTTAAAATATTAATGCCTGAGTCATGGCGCTGGAGCCATGAATACATCATAGATCTGATAAGAGAGAGAGAGAGAGAGAGAGAGAGAGAGAGAGAGAGAGAGAGAGAGAGAGAGAGAGAGAGAGAGAGAGAGAGAGAGGAAAAAGAAAGGAAAGGGGGAGGAATATTTAGGGAGTGGAGTCCTAATGATGGAAGAGACGGAATCGGGAAGTGGACGCAAAAGAGAAGGAAGGGATGGACCTTGGTCTCTACTTCCAGTCGATGGGAAGGAACAAGGCATGTTCAATGTTTCAGAAACCAAAACACATTGATGAACAGACAATGGGGTGGGGTTGGGAAGTTAAATACAGATCTCCAGAGGACAAGGAGGAGAGGAGTGTGGAGGGATGGGACAGGTTAGGAGAGGGACGAGGGTGTCTGCACATTTTAAAAAACGGAGAAGGGCCAAACCTCAGGGGATAATCTATGAGGGCAAAGAAAAGTGGAGGAAAAAAGTGACAAAAAAGAAGGGGTTGAGAAAAGAGAGAGGTGGGAAGGAGAGGAGGTAAAGGTTTATGGTGGGGGGGAAAGGGGAAGGGTGTGAAGTGTGTTAATGAGTCGAGATGCTGGAGCATCGCGAGTTTGTGACGGGACAAGCTGGAGGGTATACTCAACACTCACACACAGAAAGAGAGGGAGAGAGAGAGAGAGAGAGAGAGAGAGAGAGAGAGAGAGAGAGAGAGAGACAAGAGAGAGATGAACTAAATTTAATGCTGGATTGCCCTCATTGAAGGAAACATTTGCTCCCACCGTTCCACTTTTATACATGTCCTCATTATGTGAGCTAGGAGGAATCAAGGCAAGAGAGAGAGAGACATGCAAGGAAAGAGAGAGAGAGAGAGAGAGAGAAAATCACACAGGGAAAGAGAGTGATAAGATGAAACCGAGATAAATAAAACAAAGAGAAGGAGAGCAAAGTGAGCTTGAGAGCCGACGACCTGATATTTAACCAAGCCTTCACCCATGCCCACAAAATAGTTATTCAATGTCGTCACACACAGACACACACACACACACACGAGATAGGGGTCGATTTGCCATTTAGAGGTTTTTCATTGCATCACCTGTGAAACGGTGTTATACTTGAAACAGTGTTATGTGTTATATATGTTAGACAAAGGCGAATAGAATGGGGTTCAATGTCTCCTCTTTAGCAGAGTTAAACATGAAGGTTATTTTTCTTCATGTCATCTCTGTATTGTTTTAATCTAGAATGGAGAAAGGACAGTAGTGGGAGAGCCCCTGCCCCTGTTGAGCCCCGATATTTAACACTTAGCAGAAGTGTTGAACGCACACACAAGCTGACAGACACACACGCTTGCCAACATTAGTTAAAGGCGTTACTTTGGGAGGGAGAAAGGGAGGGGGCGGGTATGTCCACAGTAAATCTGTCTGTAATGAAAAATTCAGCGCAGGAGCAAAGTGTTGGCTAAGTGATGACAGCAAAACACTGGTATCGCAGAAGACCCATGTAAGCGCTTTGCACTCAGAGAGAGTGAGAGTAAGAGCGAGAACGAGAGCATGAGAGAAAAGCTGGTGAAATAGGGTCATCTCATCTACCGCTGAACCTTATTGGAGTTGATGAGCTACAACAAGTACACACGCACACAGTACGTATTTACCTTTTTTTCCCCTCAACAACTCCTATTAGCGATGACATACCGTAGCCACTGGCTATATGCCTCACTCTCCTCTCCCTTTCCCTTAAGTTAGGGCTGATCCTAGACATGGCTCATAAACACGCATGCATGCATTGCCCACTTCTGATGTCTCAGTCCTGAACCACTGGGCCTAAGGCACCTCGTTGTCCCACGGAAAAGAGCTTCTTCACCACACAAGTGTTTATGGCGAGTGTGTATAGCAGTCTGCCTTCTCTTAGCCAATGGCTGTCTAGCATGTTTAGCATTAGTCTAATGTGTGCATGTATATGGAGGCAATGTGAGTCAGTCTCTCTCTCTCTCTCTCTCCTATTTATGCAAGCTTTTTTTCCTCCCAAAAAATATTGACAATGCCAACAAGGAAAGACATGACCTAAACATTTCTAAATATCAGAGTTTAGGCATATCATAGAACAAAAAATTTACCAATTAACATTGTTTTGTCCACACTCCAACAGCAATTGGAAAGCAAAATTATTAATATCGACCAGCAATCCCTAGCTTTAATTAAAAAGTTTGTACATTGAAAACAACACCAATAAACAACTTCCATACTTAAAGGACAATTCCGGCACAAAATGAGACCATATGATCATAACACATGTCATCCGAGTTCGACCGCTCTCTGGGATCAGTTTTCATTTTAGTCGAATGTAACCAAAGTTCTCGAAAACCGCTAATTATCTTATAATGATAGCTGTGGGGGCAGATATTCATGTAAAATACATCGCTATTCTATACCACTAACAAGGCTCAAAATCGCACCACATTTCCACGGTAGCATAATGAGGGTCCCTACATGTAAAACGAAGCATTGAGAACTTTGTAAGTGTACAGACAGTTTATTAAAAAAGTTTAGAAAGCCAGTACCTTCACAAAAACAAGCGGGCGCCATCTTTGGGTTCTTTAGTTGGTCAATTTTATCCTTCTAATGGCGTCTTCCAACGGTGCACTGTTTTGTGCTTAGATGGCTGTTAGAGAGGTTAACCAGTGCCACCACTTAAAAAGTCTTGCCTACTTCTTCACTGTCATCATCTGTGTCAGCACACAGAGGTTAGGGGAATCCTTTCTCCATGCCTGTGCATCCTCACTGAAATGGGTCAGGTCTATATGCTATGTTGGGGTGGGGGTGTTGGGTATGGTTGCAACACTTTTTGCTTTGGTCTCTTCCAGCATAGATAACCTGTTCTTGCAATAGCCTATGGCTGTATCCTAAAATTTTAAGAATCAAATTTTAAGAGTCGACTCAGACTTTATACCGGAGGTCTCCTTTAGCAGTCCTTGCCCGGCAGCGTCCAGCATTCTCATTGAAGTTGAATGTTGTCAGGTAAATCCTGAACTGAAGCCATTTTATTGAGAGTAACAAACACAGTTCAAGCTGGGTCAAGGTGGGTCAGCATATGCATGACTTACTTCTCGGTTGTAGAGTCATCAACATCAGTCATGCTTTCAAGATATGTGGAATCATCTGGGTGACTGTAGTATCCTCAAACTCCAGAAAGGATGGCATATCTGATAAGTCCAACCGTGGTCGCTTGGATGGTGGCAAGACACATCGCCTGGCCACTTTCTGGGGTGTCGAAGTGAGGCGTGACAGTGCCGACACCAATGGTCAAGGTGAGACCTTTTCTTGGCAGGCTGCACAAATGAGTTATGAATTTATTAAATGCACAAAACATTGTAACTTTAACATATTGACATGTGATATGATATTTAATCTCTATTGATATTTAAAGTATTTTGTTTACCATTGTGTAATTAGTAAAGATAAGAAAACAACAATGAAAACCATTTAAGCTACTATCACAATGATGGCTGTGGAAAAAAAGAGTCTTCAAGATAAGAAGAAATACACATGCTTGTAATCAATTGGAAATGAACACTGCATGTGCTGTTTTTGTGGACGACTCCACCACGTCTCACCAAAAACGCGGTCCACTGTTTCTCCAAGTCCACCGCAGTTGTAAAATTATATAATGACGCGTTGTCATCTTTACCGGTGGATGTGCACCCAGGGACAGACAGTTAGATAGATACATGGAACGCTACCGTCAACGCCTTCACAGGACCGCAAAAGACAGGAAAGTCTGGAAATAATCCGGTCATAAACTTTGTCTCTCAACTCCAACTCCACGCGTCTCAATTTGCTAATTTGTCTGTAATGACCGATGCACGGAAGTGTCATGTCCCTTCCTGTTCCTTAAGTTGCGTGTTTCATGTCATTCATTGTGTCCTGTCTTTGTGTTACTTATTTCTCCTCTCGTTTCAGATACCCCTCTGCTGCCCTCGTGTGTCTGCTCCACCTGTCATCGTCTACCCCGCCCCCACGGTGTCATTGTCTAGCCCTTATGGTTCTATGTTCTGTCTGTGTCTCTGCTGGCCCCCAGCTGTGTCTTATGTGTAATTATCCAGCGGTCCTCTGTTAGTCTTGATTTCCCCGTATTTAGTCTGTGTGTTTCCCTCTGTCTGTGCCAGTTCGTCTTTGTTCCTCAGTGTCAAACGGTCCAGCTTTCTACCTGTGATTCCTTAGTGATTATTGACCTCCTGTGTACCGAACCCAGACCTTGTGCTGTTTTTTGGACCTTGCCCTTGCCAAGCGTTTTGGATACCTTTGCCTTCTGTGGATTGATCACCCGTGTACCGAACCCCTGCCTGTAATAAACAGATTATTCTACCTGCAGCATTTCAGAGTCTTGCTCTTGAGTCCTCTGTCCTTTGGCACTATGGTTACAGTTAGGGTAGTGAGCCGATAGCAGTGTGTTTGTGTGTGCGTGTGTGTGTGTGTGTGTGTGCGTGCGTGCGCATGTGCGTGTGTGGGTGGGTGGGTGGGATGGTTAATAAAGTGATGAGAGGATGAGGGCGATGAGGAGTGGAGGAGTTGGAGGAGTGCCGGGGAGACGGAGGCTTGCGGGAGAAAGGAGAGCAATTTGCCGCCACAGCGCACACAGTGTCCCCTCCATGCCTTTGGGCCATGTGACGAACGCTCCTTCAATTACACCTCACTCTGGTCCAAGAGAGAGAGAGAGAGAGAGAGAGAGAGAGAGAGAGAGAGGAGGGGGGGGGGCATATTGACAGACAGACAGGCAGACAGAAAGGCACAGTGATATGATAGACAGATAGATACGGGGGTGATAATGATGTAATCGAGCGCTAAAAAAAAACCCCGAGACAGCTCCTCAAAGATGTGAGATTTAAAGTGTGGATTAGAGAGGAGGATTTATAGGCGATGCAATGCGTTCAATCGTGATGCATCCGATGCAAAAAAAGAGACGTTGATTGATTCAGGCGAAAGAATTAAGTTAAAACTAAATCTCCTACTTAGGACTAGCTTTGCTTGCGTTTTTTTTCAGCCTCCGCGTCGATGATACATGTTGTTTCCTTCAGTTCAGGTTTTTGACAACTATACCGACCCTGGTTTCACTGCAACACCAGCTTACATGATTTTAAACAACCCCCCACCCCCCCACCCCCCGCCCCAAAGCTCCTGGGTCCTGTACAGATACCAAATCTTCAATCATGCTCTTCTGGAGATGTACAGGCCGTTATCCCACTGCAGTATGACAGAAAGAGAGAGAGAGAGAGAGAGAGAGAGGGAGAGAGAGAGAGAGAGAGAGAGAGAGAGAGAGAGAGAGAGAGAGAGAG
>JAOPJI010000079.1:2456625-2473493 GCA_027122695.1 Merluccius productus
GTTGTTGTCATAGCTTCTTGAATCTTGACTAATACCGCTTGCCGTAGTTCCAACAGGTTGCAACGAACATTTGAAAAAACGAGGCGCTAGAGAGCATAAATTCGTTTGAATGCAAAATCAAATTTGACCACTAGATGGGAGTAAAAATTACATTTTACTTTGAGGAGTTTGCAGGTCTGCACTTGTCTACAAATGAACTTACCATTGCTTGCTCAGTTATTTAAAATGTTCTCCCCACTTACAGCAAAGTGGTATTTCAAGGTCAATATTAAAATGGTGGTGTAAAGAGGAAGAGTTCACGGCGAGACCACATAATGGTCACATTATTGTGACTATTGCATGGTAATAGTCATAAAATGCTTCCACTGCTGTCAGTATACAACACTGTCCTATTCCCAAGCATCACGACACATGATTTAGCATTTTACTCTGCAGTCTGAAAAATTATACTAATACATGCAAATGTGTATAACGTTATAAAACATCAGTTTACAATCTATTACACTCATATGAAAATTGTGCCTTCTTTAGCTATGCCACTTCAAGATATATGACGAGATTTAAATTGAGCCAAAATGTAATTATATAAAACACTTACAAGATGGACTATGTTAGCATAGATGCTAACATTGCATGTTTTCTTTTCCTTTTTGTAGCGCTCTCAGGGCTGCTTATGCGGCTAAAATAAGCCCCATAGAGTTTGTTCGACAAAGGAAAGACAAGTTGCCAGGACCGACTCAGTCACGCACAGTCCTTCTAATTGCCCCCATTCCCTTCCTTCACTCACTGGCACAGAGGGCTTACTTGTTCTTGTCCCAAAAAGACATTTGGAGACTACTCTTCAGGGAAGAGCGGATGGGAGAGTAAAATATTAACATGGAATAATGTTTGTTTTAAAAAGCTGAGGAAAACCAAGTGGAGTATTCCTCAGTGGTTGTGTGCATTGCGTCAATTTTCCACCGCGCATCTCGATATTTACACATGTATTGATTAGGAAGAGGGCTTTTTATCTATCTGACTTTTGAGGGGTCTTTAATGTTTCAGGAGTCATTTTGATGTACACACACACACACACGGTCAGATTTAAATGGTTATGTTACTGTATTTAGTGGTTATAAAGTTGAGTAATACATGTAAATATATGCTGAGCTTATATAAAGAAAATGTTACATTTAAACATGAAGTTCATGATATGTTTAGTCATTTAGGGCAGGATAACAATCTTTTGACTCCTAGTTTCTTCCACGATTAGAGAGACAGAGTTTGATTCCCTGAATAGCAAAACAGAAAGCCAATGAGCTTGTGAGTCAAGAGGACAAACAGGTGGAGGGGATGAAAGAAATGGAAGACGTGTGTGATTTGATGGAAACGATGCCTCTGCAACACCAGCCCATGAGAAACCAATGACGGATGGGCGAAATATAGCTGCAATCAGCAAGCATTCACAGGTCGGCACACACACACACACACACACACACACACACACTGGGTCCCACCTAACAGACAACAGTCCTATTTTCCACCTGCTTAACCCCTCACTCCCTCTCCCTCATCTCCTTTTCTGCAATTCATTTTATGTTTGTATTTTCCTCCAGAGACAAGTTTTGACTGCCCATGACGTCAAACAGCCTGAGGGACTGACCAGTACAATGTATGTCTCCACTGGCTGGATTTGGCCATTCTGTCCCCCACTGTCGTGATAGCCAGGCAGGGAATCGCAACTCCTCTTCCCTAAAACAGTGTGGAAATAAATCTTGACACTCCAATTTTGATTTGTAGTGAAGAGCTTGGCGACTACATTAAATTGCTCAAAGCACAGATTTTGTTGTCGTCGTTGTTGTTGGGAGTGGTGATAAATCAAGCCTTGTGTTTTGGTGTCCTATTTAGTGCTGTTAGCTGTTGGTAAGTATTGCACTTTGCCCAGCTTTGTTCTAGGAGCCAACCATCAACTCCTGACACATGCTTTGCTTTCCCATGGGCTTGGACCACTGATGTGTGCATGAATACAGACATCTGTTATGAAACAGTCAGGGAGTCTAGTGCTGTATATTGGATACGATGCTAGTCTACAGTGTGTGCTGCTGTTTAGAACAGCCAGTAGACTTTCGGTAGGCGTATATAGGCCCATTGGGAAATGACACGACGAGAGTTGATTTGCGAACTTACCCGCAGCACCGATAACACTTAACCTGCACAAATGTGAAGAACAAAACCGCTGAACGCTGAAAATGGCGACACTGCTCTCTGAGTCACCCATGTTGCTGAAGTACATGTGGAGAGCTCATTTCCATTATGGAGCCGTTACTACTAATAGAAGACAAATTGAGAGTGTGGAGTGGATTGTACGGCAGCCATTGTACATCGCTACCAAGGCAGCTACCAAGTTTCATTGACTTTACAGGGCTGCCCATTCACATTCAAGCATGTGTTTTGAAATGGGATGAAGGATAAGGATTAAGATTACTGGGTGATTTCTTAGCTATAGCATCTTAATTATTCACCATTATCCTGCCAAAAAACAGTGGACAAACACATACATTGCTTTCAAGTTGAGTTGTTTGTATAGGCCTGTGTCACAGTACCAGTCTCAGAGGACTTCAAAGGCCCGCATTTGACAATACCCCATAACCATAAGCCCCCAAGAGGGCAGGCCAGGAAAAACTCCCCAGAACCCAGAGGGAAAAGGAAGACATTTTGAGAAGGTACAGGAAGGCCCTGCCTCCCCAGGGAAGATGGAGGGCAATTAGTTGCAATTAGACATCATGTAATGTTCTATGAAAAGAGCACAGAAGAGATAAGTAATATAATAAATTCATGCTAATTCACATCGGATTAATAGTTGCAATTTATCTGTCCAAATATTAGATTAATCAAATAATGTATTTAACAACAGCGTTGGACTTTAGGGCAAAGCCAAAAAGCAGATTGTGTTGTCAAACGACATCACTCCTATAGACATTGCTGGAGGTCAAATTAAAAGCAACATGAAAGAGGCATAATTTGTGATAATCCTATACCATATACACACATGACTCTGACACGTATAAAGATCTTGCCCCATGGTAGCCAGATGAGATGCATCTGCTTGATCTACTTAGGAGTGGGGGCGTCACGGGAGATGAAGAAACATTTAGACATAGTCCTGCAGGCAGGGTCTGTGTGTCAAGACGAGCCACACACACTAACACACACACATACACACACACATAAGCCGAGTGGCTATGGTGAAAAGCCATGCTGACTTGCCTTGCCCTTGACAGAGGAAGAAGTTGACTAGAAGATAATTGTAATGTGTGTTGTGCTTGTTTACACGTCAGTGCGTGATTGCAGGAACTGGTAAGTGGATTGGATTGGTAAGAACAAGAATTATAGCACATTCATCAGACGTCCCATTGTGGAAGAGGTCAACATTTTCTACCACCACTCCTGTGGTGGTAGAACCTACCCCTGGATCAGCAAAGATAATTAAAGGGGAACTTCGAGATTTTTCAACCTGGTCCCTATTTTCCCATAATTTTGTGTCTCGGGGACTAATGTGGACAACAGTTTTTGAAATCAGTCCAGTATTGAGCGAGAGGGCTTCAGCCGTCAGTCGGGAAACGGCAGTAATGTAAAGCTTCCATGTGCATCCTCTAAAAGTGCTTGTTTGCCACTAACCGGCTCAGATTGTGATTATGTAAAGGATCCCTACAGGGAAATTACTAAAAATGGTCTTTACCTTTCGCTAGGGCTGGGACGGTATGGATTTTTTCTTAGGTTTGGCAATTGTTGCACTTTAAGTCAAATCAGTCCATAGCCTATTCTGGACTATTGTTATTATTATAGCTGTAATTTTGCCTAAATCATATAATTGTTTGAAGAATGATATTTATTTATTTGAGTTTCATGACTTGTTCATGTTCATTTTCAAGCTGCGTGCACTTTTGAGCTGAAAACAACAAGCAATAAAACACTACATATTTAGGCTATATGTTCCGTTTTTATGTTGCGCTTTAAACCAAATCAGGTTGTCACCCATGTGGCTTTCTTTTTGGGGGAAATTATTGACATTTTTAACTTTTAGACAATAAACTAAAAACAATACACAAAGCATATACAGAAAACATTTACAAAAGCACATAGTGAGGTGTACAGAGGGGCTTATGCTTATGATGATATCTTGACTGAACCAAACAATGTACATAAAATAAAATCAGAACAACATAATTACAAAAATCATGTATAATCACACATCACTGTTACTGTTAGTGCAGTATAAAAATTTAAGAATGTAGGAGCTTGAGTAGAAGAGAGTGCAACATGTATGAATACAGATGATCTTATATTTAGAGGGTGGACCGCTCAAAATAGGCCAAAAATGAGCACCAGTTCTCATAAAAAAGTTCAGGCTTCCCACAAATGCTAAATTTGAGCTTTTTCTAGATTAAGACAGCCCAGCAAGTCTCTAACCCAGTGTCTATAGGAAGGCAGAAAAGTGAGCTAACCAGTTTTGTAGAATAAGCCATCTGGCCAAAAGAGTGGCATATGCCACTTTATCTGATTGAGCGCGGGAAAGGGGAGAACCCACAGGTAGGACTCCAAATAGGGCTGTAATAGGGCAGGGGTCAAAAGCAGAACCAAAGACCTCTGAAAAACATTTAAAGATCTGTTCCCAGAAAGCTGTCAAATTAGGACAAGTACAGAATTGGTGGAGCAAGGTGGCTGGCTCTGATTTACAGCGAGGACAAATAGGGTCAGTATCCGGAAATACCTTCTCTAATTTGGCCCTAGACCAGTGAAGACGGTGGACCACCTTAAACTGAATAAGACTATGTCTCGCACTAAAGGAGGAGGTGTGGATCCTACGTAAGATAATTCCAGGTAGTTTCATCCAGTTCCACCCCAAAAAAATACTTCTCCCAGTGAGTTTTCAAAATAATCATGGGTGGCTTCTGAATATCGTTAATGACTGTGTAAATACCTGATATTGCACCCTTTGGAAACTTTATGTACTAAGCCTCCACAAAGGACAACCTGAAACTCATTATTGGACCGAAGTTTAATCGCTAGCAGTTCAATTGCTAGGGCAAACAACAGGGGTGACAATGGACAACCATTTTGTAACGGGAAATATGTAGATGAAATATTATTTGTCTGCACAGAGGCCATGGGAGCCAAGTAGAGAATTGTAATACAATAAATAAATCTGGGGCTAAACCCAAATCTCTGAAGCGTGTTTGTGAGATAGCCCCAATTGACGATGCCGGGGAGTACAGTATGTTAAAAAGTCACCGTTTGTAGAAAAACGAGTGTCTACTTCTCATAAATCCAGTTTGATCTGAATGTATTACTTGATGCAGAGTGTCCTCTAGACGGATTGCTAATAGTTTGGCTAGGATTTTGTAATCTGAATTTAAAAGGGACACAGGATGATATGATCCGGGTTCCAGGGGGTCCTTATTTTTCTAGTAAGAGATAAAGGTAAAGAGTAAAGGCCTGATAGAAGTTGGGAGGGAGAGTTGATTTTTCCATGCATTCCATAAACACTAGGCAGAGGAGTGGTGCGAGCTGTGCAGAGAACGGCTTGTAAAGTTCGTTCGGAAAGCTGTCGGGGCCTGGCATACTCCCACTTTTAGTAGAGGAAAGAGCAGTTGCTACCTCCTCTGATGTAACTTCTACCTCCAGACTATCATCAGACTCCAAATCAATCGAGGGAATTACCAGATCTTCAAAAAATGAGTTGAACAACTGCGAATCCAGAGGAGATTCTGAGGTATAGAGTGAAGTATACAATTGTTTAAACTGGTAATTTATCTCTTCATGAACAACCGTGATGGATCCTGACAATGGATGACAATGATGGATTAAGCGGGAGGCCTCAGATTTCCGGGTCTGGTGAGCAAGCAGTTTACTAGTCTTGCAGTTTACTAGTCATCCTGTTCATATACTCTATAGCGGGCCTTTAGATGTAACTGTTCCTGCTTAGATGTGAGATCATCATGCTCTGCTTGGAGCAGCAGCCGTTGTTTGTATAGGTCTGGTAAGGGGTCAATTGCATACTGTTCATCTCAATGTAGAAATAAGTGAGTGATGCCATGAAGCCTTTGAGTGCAAGCTTTGTTGAGGTTGGCTTTATAGGAAATGATTTGGCCGCGCAGATATGCCTTGAGTGTTTCCCATATGGTTGCGTAAGACATGCCCGGGGTTTAATTTATTTTTAGGAATGAGGTAATCTCAGTAGATACAAACAGAACCAATGCTTTGTCTGAGAGCAAAAGTGAGTTTACACACCACTGGTATAACCTGGGAGGGACCTGTGGGAGTGATAACTGAAGAGCCAGGGGAGCATGATCGGATATAACACTACTCTTGTATGAAGAGTTCTGAATGTTGGGCAAGAGTTTTTTGTCTATAAAAAAGTAGTCAACGCGGGAGTAAGTTCTATGAACAAGGAAGAAAAAAAAAGAGTACTGTTTGACTAAAGGACTCAGAAAATACCACGCATCACATAGAGCATATTTTTAATAAGGCACATTTTGATGGACCAGTGACTCTGTTTGAGGACCTATCCAAGGCAGGAGACATTGTACAGTTGAAGTCCCCCCCTAAGATTAGAAAGTGAGAATCTAAATTTGGAATAGAGGATAAAAAAGAGGAAATTACATTTGTATCACCTCAGTTAGGGGCATATACATTAGCCAAAGCCAATGTATATGTCAAAATAATTTACCAGTAATAAGCCAAAATAATTTACCAGTAACTATGATGTTTCGGATCAGCAATTGCCTCAGACATAAGGGCATAGATTTATCAAAATGGCTGCCCCTCTTGATTTATTATGAAATTTAGAATGGTACAGTTGCCCAACCCAGTCCTTGTGAATTTTAAAGTTATCACATGATTGTAAATGTGTTTCTTGAAGGAATGCAAAGTTTGCATTAAGACCTTTAAGGTGTGTTAAGACTCTCTTCCGCTTTACAGGGTTATTGACCCCCATCACATTCCATGAAAAAAAAAAAAAAAGATTGTCGCCTCTAGCATTATTGCCAATTCTCCTTGCCATGTCACGTTGTGGAGTTGTAAGTGTATGCACCTGAGTAACTCAAATTGAGCATTTTCACACTGATGATGTGATGTAGTAAAAATGTATTTAAAAAATAAGATACAAACAAGATTAAGCAGAACATGTAATTCCCACCCGGTGTGTGAGGTTACTCTCACTAACACCCACAACCCTCTAGCCCCCACTTTATAGAATTGTTTCGAACTTGTGAGTAAGGTAGTAATACTAAAACTTGCCGATCCCACAAAAAGTGTGAAGTAGAACAAACAAAACCAAAATAAACACATACAGCACTTCCAAATATGATAATCTACTTCCAAAAACAACTCCAAGACCATATTCTGGTATGATAAGTAGCAAATATGAAAATAAAAAAGCCTGGCAAGTGATCTTTTTTATCTTTCTATCATGCTGTATTTAAGTGGCTACTTACTGGGTTGAATTCGTAAAACAAAACAGAACAAAAGACCCAATTGGAGTTAAAGACTGAACCATATCCAGTATCATATAGTACACAAGATGAAACATGAGAAAATAATAGTCCTCATGAATAGACAATTGCTTTGAAGTTAGATAATATAAAGAGATATACGAAATAAATAAAATAAAAATCTAAAAAAACTACTCAGTAATCACTGAAAGTAATGGAACTGAAAATAGACTGCTTCCATCGCTAGTCTAAGTCTTACTTGCATGTAATACTGTGAACGTGGAAAAAATGCACCAGTGAAATTATCTCTCGGGGTCTCTCGCTCACCTTGGGCCTTGATCGGTCAAGGAGAGGCTTCTCATCATCCTTCAGCAGGCTAGCTATAAACTCAGTGGGGCGGGCGCCCTGCACATTCTCTTTGATCCCCGATATCCTGAGGTTGTTTCTGTGTGCCGGCATTTTCGTTTGTTTTGTGTGTTTTTTGTTTTATCTACTGTGCACACATGCCACGCACTGCTGACTTACAACAGACAGGCATTGCTGTACACCGCCAACTCACACAGTCTTCCTGTTTTTACTGGTTTTATACCCCCGGAGCTACAACTCATTGTACGTTTCCGCAGCCATCACCACCACCCCCGGGAAGGCCCCGGAGCACTGAGCCGGAGTGAGCTAACTGACCCCAGGAGAGCGCTTCGGAGACGGCGACGCAAGCGGGGCAAGAGAGGAGGGCTCCATGCTAGGCTAAAAGCTTGCGCTAGCCGACACCGCTACCCAGCATCTTGCTAGCTAACGTGCGGTCTCTGGAAAACAAGTTGGACGAACTAAGAGCCAGGACTGGACACACTGGATCATGTTTACAGTAGTATACGCAGTGCATACAAGGCTGCACCCCGCCCCCACAAAATGTAGCAAACTCCTGTCTGACCATTTTAATTTTCTGACCTGTTGCCTTAATCTACGCTGGACTGAAAATGATATGACTAGTATTACATAATAATATCACTAATATTATATTAATATATTAGTACATATTATGGTCCACATTGATTATTTGTATAATGCACTCTTCAATTGCTTCAACAATAATATACATGAAGAGATAAAGAGATATGCTTTCATACTTCAACAATATACACATTTTTGTTAGTCGGTTTAGTTTTTGTAATCAAAATGTGTTTAACCAGAATATTCATAGTCGATAATTCCATGAGCTGTGTCTCACCTGGAGCACACATCTTGTATTGTTTGAAACGTGAATACAGTGTGATTCCACCATTGGATTTAAAATGCCCCAGCACAATGGAGAGCTTTATTGTGAACAACAGAGCGCTGGTGGAGGAGGATCCAAATATATCCACAAGATAGCTCTTACTTTTTTTTAAT
This sequence comes from Merluccius productus, assembly GCA_027122695.1. Classification (NCBI taxonomy): domain Eukaryota; kingdom Metazoa; phylum Chordata; class Actinopteri; order Gadiformes; family Merlucciidae; genus Merluccius; species Merluccius productus. The sequence goes on from JAOPJI010000079.1 coordinate 2,465,484, forward strand.
TACTCTGGCCCTTACAAATGAGGATCTCAACACACAAGTTGAAGACCACCTCTCTCACTCTGCTATGTGTGCATTGTTTTTATAATGTAAGCCTAAACCCTGACACTTGGATTGTGTGCATTGCACATTTGCCTATTTAAATGCATACTGTTTCATCCATTTTATTTTGTGCTCTTCAACCCTTGATTAAATGGAACATACACTCCCAGATAATTATCATATGCCCATTAGTGTTACTTCCCCTCCTACTGGTTTCAATGTTTTTCTTAAGAGCCAAACAAACTTTAACATGTTAGGTGCCTCAGCATCCCCTTAATTAACTTGTATATGGATGTGTACCAATTGCTACTAGGCTTCCTATAACCTTGATAACCATGTAGGAACCTGTCTTATTTGGAGGCTTCCTATAACATTGAGATCTATCTAGGAAGCTTCCTTACTAGGAGGCTTCCTATAACCTTGATACCTATCTAGGAAGCTTCCTAACTAGGAGGCTTCCTATAACCTTTATACCTATCTAGGGCAGTGGTGCAAGGTAGTTACGATGGGCCTATATGCACGCTATTATGATGGGCCCTAGTGCATGCTAGCTACAAGTTTGGAAGCACACACACAGGCTAGCTATCCACCTGGTAGCGACCATAATTTACCCAACTTGTAGCCTAGTGCAGACCATAATTCATGTATAACTTGTCTTGAAATGTGTATGTATATCTTACACAAAAGCCTAACAGTAAGATTATTTAGGACTAACTTTATATGTGCTGATGCCAGCCAAACTGCTGCATTGCTGCTAGAGGGGGGGGGTTGTCCGTGGGCTGGCGACTGTATATAAAATAGCCAAAGGAATCTAATTTCCCTTCTCCTTCAGTTATTTTCTCGCTTGGCTTTTCTTACTGCCGCTTTTGTTTGAAAGGCATGGCTGTTCACTCAGCTTGCAGATGTGCTCAGCTTGTCAGTCTTGACTTTCAGATTTTGAAAGCTATGGTATTGTCACATTATCAAATAGAGACTTGAAATTGGACAACAACATAAATATTACCAAGCAATCAGCATATCTGTATATGACAAAAATACCAACTGAAATAAGAAATGAGTCATCATTTTTATAGTTTACTGAGAATAAGCATATCATTTTGTTATAGATTACTATTTAAAGAAAAAAGAAAACCAAGGATTTGCCTTTTCGAGGGCGCATATATATATAGCAATGTTATTAATTTAGGTTTTGGGTTTTTTTTTAAACGCAGGTGTATTTCTGAGGTGGCAATCTGAATCACTCGCAAGTGCCTGTTCTCCGCCCAACACATTGTTGCTGGGCCCGTTCTCTCTACAGGCCCCCCCACCCCACAGGCCCCAGTGCAACAATCAGGCCACGGGTTCAGGATGATTTGTTCTCCCCCTATCTTATACAATCTGAGATGTTTAACCCACCCAGTGTCCTGGATAAACCACACTTTAACAAAATAAGAGAGATCGAGAAAGACCAAGTTTCAAGACATTATCACTTGTAAACAAGTAATACCAAAGGCAGAGTTTGTTTGCAAAGAACTGATATTCTTGGCTCCGACTTCATGTTATATTTCTCCCTTTGTGGTTTCCTCCTTCATGCACTAACACACCAACCAATCACAACAACCTATGAATTGTTTTACTTATTTGGACCTCAAGATTAGGCACCTCTCCTGTGGCCCTTTCCCCAGCTCCCAACCAGCTGGACATACCATTACACTCAATCTCCTTCTGTAGACTTCCCCAGATAATAAATAATTGGTTTATATATAAGAGTCACCCATTTCTGACTTTGATTTTCCACACTTATTTTCATTCATATAGCATATAGGCAAGATAATGATTATACTTTCTTTAAACATATAGTACATTTCTCCCATACCAGCAACTCAAAACGATCACAAAACATGAATCATTTTTCTAATAAGAGCACTTGTGTGTCCTACTCATTAACACTGTCAATCCGTTGAATGAGGTGGTAAGTAGCAAATGCTGAGATCATACTTATTCAATTGTTCATAGGTAACTTTGCAATAATTGCACATGGACTTTTAAGTAAGTTAATTATATCAGTGCTAATCCAATCATTCTTGATGATCTTGATTAAGAAGGTGTTTCAAGGTTTTGATGGGGAGGGGGGGGGGGTGTTAGACGCATGCATACATAAGTGACATCTCTTTGGGCCTATTACTGTGCAGGAACACACACACACACACACAGACGCACAATGATAGAGACAATATGTAGAGATCCAGAGGTATTGCTGCTGCCAGAGTTATATAGAGGAGTGTGACGCAGTTATATAACAAGGCTAGTATTCTCAACTGGGCTAGCAACAACTCCTCTTGGAGTTGTGTGTGCGTGCGTGTGTTTGAGAGAAAAAATTAGAGCCACACATACAAAAAGGTTATGAAATCTGCAGCAAGGACAAAGACAAAGATGTGCGTGTGTGTGTGTGTGTGTGTCAGGGCGACGAAAGGCGATGAAAATGCAACGCATACCTTGAGAAGCAAGGCAACAAACACAACAGGACGACCCACAGGGAAACAACAGTGCATGTCATGTTCCGTCAGTGTCAGTGTCAGAGTCTCTCTCTCTCCCTCTCTCCTTTTCAGATGAGTAGAGAGAGTTCACCTGTACAAGTTATGAAGTGTACAGGGTACACGTGTGGTGTGGTTTACCAACGCATTCAGGTGGCAGTGTACTCTTGGTGGCTACACAAAACTTCTGGGGCAAGGAGAGAAAAAAAAAGACCAACCTGTGGTAGGACAGTGGCCTGTATTTGTGCAATGTGTGTGCGTGTGTGTGCGCAGGTGTCATTTTGTGTATTGCCCAGGAGCCAAGGGAAAGGTCTGTCCCATATACCCAAATAAGTTTCCTTTCCTAACTCTAGCCACATAATTCTACATCACTGCTGCTTTAGTCAGCAATGATGACACACAAACTCACGCACACTCACACACACAAACACGCACGCGCGCGCACACACACACACACACACACAGTCTGTTATTTTTTTCCCCCATCTTCATCGTATCGTTAACTAGACCAGTACTCCCGGGAATATCAAGTACAATGTTACCCAATCACCTGAAATGTAGACCAGAGAGCTATTCATGCCCCTTCCTTTCGCTTTAGCTCGTCCCGCATGTCTTGCCGGAAGATATGAATTCACCCATAACGGAAAGTCTCATTCACCTTTTATGATGCTATTATTAATTGTAGGAACTGAGCGTTGCCATATATGTGATATAGAGTGAATCGTTTGTAACATTTATTGACCGCGTTTTGAGAAACATAACTACATTTCCCAGAAGCGCTACCATACCTACCGCCAACACCGGTGTCGGTAAAAAAATGGCACTCACTCTGTCGAGTCTTGTGTTTCTTTTAATCAAAATGAGCATGTCTCCTTGTTTGCCCTACGATTGCAATCTAGAGCAACACACTACAGTACCATGACAGTTTTAGTTTGAATTAAGTCAGCACGGAAATGGGAGATGTTTGTTTACCAGCTACCCAGCTAGATGAGTATATTTGTCGTTCCTTTGGTCGTATTTTAATCAGGCATTTGCTCTTTATTTCTTAGATATTGCGACCAACGACCAATTCAAACTGCCCGAATAGAAGACAAATATCATTTTAGTCCATAGACTCCCATAGACATTTTTTGAAAATGTGACACTAAAGTCAACAAAGTGGGTGGAGCCAGCTCTATATGGAACCTACCTACAAGGGGCCCAAGTCACCGTTGAAATTAACAAAGTTAAATAACCTGTGTGTGTGTATGTGTGTGTGTAGCTTATCAACTCCAATAAGGTTCAGTGGTAGATGAGATTACCCTCTTTCACCTCTTTCTCTCTTTTTTGCACAAGTCATTTAATATCGTGTGTGTGTGTGTGTGTGTGTGTGTGTGTGTGTGTGTGTGTGCGTGTGTGTGTGTGTGTGTTAGGACATGCACTTCTAACCAGACATTAAAATGTACACACAAACCAGGCCAATTAACACCCTAAGTCTCCCTCTGGTATAAAGCCACCAAGCAGCATGCTTTTCATCAATTATGTGCACCTACATACATAGGGTACACATTAACGCATGCACACACACACAGCCACTTTTGAAGACAGTAAATCCCCATCATCAACCAACCCTTCTGTTCACCCTTCTGTGGCTTTAGCATGCTAGCAGCATTAGTGTTATTACAATTATATTTGGCTGACAAGGGGCCAAGGACAATGAGTGCAAGACAATTACCATTAACAAACCCTGGGGGATTCCTAGGAACCTAATATAGGCTGTGTCTTCCATTAAGCTTCCTTGACAAGGCCCTACAACCTCTGGCTTAAGCTATTTTAACCTCAACATTAACTGGTATCAACAAAGGTGGCCATACATGTAGACACACATCTGCTTGTTTGCCTCAAGTAGCTACTTACATAAATAGTATTCACTAAATAACAACCTTTGTGGCTTATGGTAGCTGTTGGCTTCTCCAGTTAAATAATAAGTACTCCTTAGTTATTGCTTCACGCTGTAATAGCAGCCCCTCTAAAAGAGGTTGACAGATGGACCGTCAATCAATTATCTACAAGTCTAAAAAGTTGAATTTTTTCGTCTAAAAAGGTTACAATTCATTAGACTTTTATGTTTAAATTTCTTCACCGAATAAAGAAAGAAAGAAAGAAAGAAAGAAAGAAAGAAAGAAAGAAAGAAAGAAAGAAAGAAAGAAAGAAAGAAAGAAAGAAGAGAAGAGAAGAGAAGAGAAGAGAGAAAAGAACAGCAGGAAGGCGCTCCAGGAAAAACCAGAGCAGAGACCTAAAGGTGTGCAGGCAGAACAAAGAGCTGGCATGTCTTCTTCCTGCGCACCCCTAAGATCAGCTTAGCTCAAAGACTGCAACAATTAATTACCTGCAGGCACAACACAGACGCCCCCCCGCCATGATTTATGGAGTCCCTTATGGAGTTGAACAGATAATTATAAGGTCACGTTCAATTGCAATCGTTCCTACTGCTAAAGGTGGTGCATTAGCACCTGGTAACCATTGTGGCGACGTGGAGGTCCAACATGAGGCAGAGCTTACAGAAGAAAACACTGTTGGTGAGAAGTTACCTTCATTTCTTGTCATGGTCAATAAAGCAGGTTGTATCTCCAGGTCAGAGTGATCTCGCTTGCCTTAGCCTATGTTACACTGCTTGCACTTCGCCCCAACAAACGCCAACACCAAACTATATCATTTTGGCCGAAGTTGGCCAACACCGATTTGACATGTTCGACAACAAAATACTTCCACAACAATAAAACAGCCAACAACCACCAGCGGGGACAGCACGGCCCGGTGTTGGCATTTGATGGTGTTTCTTGGGGCAGTGTCCGAGCCATCGGTGTCTGTGCTCCTCTTGAAGACCGTTTAGTTGTTCCTCATCATTCATTCAACAACAAACTTGGGAAAACCGAGTAGAAATAGGATGAATGTTTATTTTGCCTCAATTCTAGTTTCTTTTAATCAATTGCCTAAATGCAACTGGATTTTCCCTGTGGAAGTCTGCACACTCGGCCAATGTAGAGACAATGTTCTCGTCTTGCTTTTTTGTCATCCATTAGGTGGTCATTCCCTCCTATCACTATGGCAATAACCTGTAGGCGTAAGGAAATTAACCTTTGGTTAATACGTTTATTCCCTGCCTGCAAATCCAACAAGCAACATTTGCTGTGCTGTCGTTTCTGTGGATAGCGTTATATATGTATTCAATTAGAATTGATTAAATGAATAGTTCGTCATATACGTTTTCAAGGGTGCTCTTGTCATCGCAATGGTACATTTACAGCCGATTGATCACTTTTACGGCTGCTGGGTTGTCAGGCTAGTTCCTCTCTGTTGACAGCAGGCTTGTGAGGGTCAGCTCTTGCCTTTCCACATATCATACCCAGTGTTTATCATTTGTTGTTGTGTTGATAATGTATGGTTCTGGTTAGAAGTGTGACCAATCTGACTGATCTTTACTACTGGGGCGAGAATATCAGTCTACTGGAGTTTGCCTACTGGTTCGCCTCAGCATTCTTCAATCTGATGATTACAATGACAGGAAGCCTCTCCCCGGGTATTGCTTTGTAAACTCCTCAGACAGGTTCTCTGCATGTATTGTAGCATCATAAAGCATCTTACTCTAGCTATCCATGCTGTATACCAGAAAGGATAGCTAAACCTAGCAATTATGGTGCACTAAGAAACTGCTGTACCGGCAGTGATATATTATTACTTTATGCTGAGAAATGTACTTTGGACAAAAGCGCCTACTAAATGCCCTAAATGTCAAATCTAACTGTATTGTATGAACCTGATGAACTGAACATCAGTTCATCAGGTTGTACATCATCAAACAATCTGGCTAAACATTAGCCAGATTGGCTAATGTTATAACCAGCGGAGTCCATCTTGAGTGACAGGGTCGATCAACGTTGGGTTGGCAAACATTATCATACCGCTTAAAATAATTGTATTTTAATGGAAATTATCATACATAGCCAAACAAAGAGAAATCGCCTGCGTAATTATTTTATTTCACATAGCGCATTTATTATATGTAACCTTAAGAAATGTTTGACATCACCTACACACATTATTTCAGCAAGAATTGGCCATTTGTGACCCACATACGCTGTGTGGAAGCAGGCAACTTTTTGGACTACTAAATGTACTCAAATTAATGATACTTAGGACACAATTGAGTGAAAAGCCTCATACATGGAAAATGTTTCATAAACAATGAATCAGCATGGAATCAACAGTTGTACAAGTCCTCAGCATGTAACCAATGAAGAAGAAGAGACTGCTCACTGCCGTGTGGGCACGCATCAAGCCGAACAGCGATTGGCTGAAAAGACAACAGAAGGAAAACCCAAGGTGGTAAGATCTAGTTAATCTAGAACTATAGAGGGACGTATAGTATACCCAAACGGCTTTGTTTATTAATGTTTTCCAAGACACAATGTGTTGTATTGGTTGTTAAGTTGTTTAATATGTTTAGTGCCACCAATTTATGTAATGATGAATTGTATAGTTTTAGTTGTAATAGTTGTGTCTTTTTCCACGATATGCTGGGTAGTATTTAATTGTTGGGTGAAATTATACATGTGGCTAATGTCAGTCACACTGATAATTAGCAATTTTTAGTTGTGAATGTGGAAAGCTTTTTGTGAACAGCAAGTGCCATACCCAGACACTGACTTGCCCGCACTACTGCTATACAATATATATATTAAAACAAAAAAATAACTTTTTCTGCTCTTCAGTATAGGTGAGTCGCTTCCCATTGTTCACCTCTCAGAGCTCGCTCACAAACCACTCATCACTAGCTTGAACTCAACCTGCGAGCCTTAATGGCTACGCTCAAGCCGCGCGGTGAAACTCTGTGTTACTGGAGTCTCTCATCCTTATATCTCCTGAGCTGCAGGATGGGAAATGGGGTTACATCTACAAAGCTATAGCCAATGTTTCCCAGGCTGCTGGGCATGCAGCACCATTAGCACTAGTTGCAGTCCCCCTCCGTTTTTCACAGCCATTCCAGATTTGGCATTGTTGACCATATAGACCATAGACACCCTAGTCCAGGTTTTAATATGACAATATAGTTGTTGTTTTTTAACTCACCAAAAATATTAAAACTAAAGCCAACAAAAGCAAAACACTGACGAGTTAAAGGAACACAACAGACGACCCCTTTAATGGAATGGGGATTAGGCAAACCTGAAGCCCCCCCCCCCCCCCGTTCATAATCTGCTTCGAACAAGAACAGAGACACACACAGATGTCAGGCACACACATTAGACTGTCATTGCATGTTTAGCTGATTGTGCTCACAGGCTTCTCTGGGGGGGGGGGGGGGGGGGGGGGGGGGGGGGGGGGGGGGGCGGGCGGCGCGCGCGGCGGGCGGCGGCCCCCGCGCACCCAGCCCAGCCCCAACGCAACAACCGAAAAGAGCAAAAAACAAAACACCACA
>JAOPJI010000079.1:2489128-2502582 GCA_027122695.1 Merluccius productus
TAAAAAAAAAACACAAAGAAGGGAGAAAGAGAGAGAGGGAAAGAGGGAGAGAGAGAGCGAGGGAGAGAGAGAGAGAGAGAGAGAGAGAGAGAGAGAGAGAGAGAGAGGAGTACCCTTCTCACACTTTGAGGCCATATGGCGACATGTGTCTGTTCTGTATTTCACCTGTGTTGCATTAAGCTTGGGCAGAGAACTGCACTGGAAGACCTTGGACCTTGGTAAACATCGAACGGAGAAGACTTTTCACTGCTCTGAGGTGGCTACAATTTTATTTTAAAATGTTGTTTTGTATATATATATATATATATATATATATATATATATAACCCGCCAACCCCCAACCCCATCATGTGTCGCAATGTGTTGTGTTGAGTAGCTACGATCGGAGCATCCCCAAAACCAGCCTGAGGTATTTGATTTGTTACAATTTGGCTTTGTGGAACCAATCGATTAGCCGATCAACAAATCCATCATGTACTGTGTCAGTCAACAAGATTACACAATGTTCTTTTTTTTGTTTGACTGTACAATATATTGTTCTATGAAAACGCATGCTTGTGGCCTGTTTGTGTGTGTGTGTGTGCCTGTATGTGTGTGGGTGTATGTGTGTCTGTAGTGTGTTTATGCGTGTGGACACAGATTCATGTGCAAGTCTTTTTGGTTCAGTGGAAAAGGAAAGCCAACATACGGGAGAGGAAACGATAAGTTCAAAACAAAAACGATCAGGTTAAGAAGCTTACCCAAGGTCTGCAGTGCACACACAGACGCCCAACGGAGATGGACACATGATTGACTGATGAGTGAGCACATGCGATGGAGTCCCAGCCCACCTCCTCTTATATACCTCAACAACCCCCCCCCCCCCACCCCACCCCAACCCTAAACCAGTTCAGAAGGTAAACAAGGGATCCGTCGGAAGTAGTCGGTAGAAAATCCTCAGAGGACCCTGGCTCGTTGCTTTTTGGGCGTCCCGCATCATCGCTCATCAATAATAATCGATAAATTAGACGGTTACACTGCTCACGGCTGTGCCGATATACCGCACAGCATAATTCATTTCTATGAAAGAAAATGTAAAAACTGAAACAAAACACTGCTAAGCCATCGCTCTAGTGTAATGTGCGTATCGTGTTGAAAAGGGGAAGAGAGGAATTGTGGAAAGAACTGCGCAAGTGTCAGTTAGTCAGTAGTACCCTGTTTTGTTTTCTTAGTGGCAGGGAGATTTAGAAAAAGAAAATCAACAGAAAACCAAAAAAAAATAGAAACCAAAACAGCATAATAGCCCAAGTTTCTCCTCCCTCTCCTGGACGGTAGGACGGTCGTGCGCACAAACATGTTCACTCCACTCCTTGGCTTCCTCCTCTTTCTTTACTTGGGCCATCGCTCCCTCTTTCATAGCAGCAGAGCCAGAGACACCTGTTATTACTAAGCACGGGGAAAAGGCCAAGGGCCAGGGGTTCGTTTTTTCCTCGATTTGCACAGGTAGCCATCCACAAAAAAAACATAGTCCCTTTTCATTAACATGTGAAATGTTTCCATGAGAGTGTGTGTGTGTGTTTGTTTAAGTGCCTCTGTCGTGTGTGTTTGTGTGTGTGTGTGTATGTGTTGTTTGTGTGGGTACAAGGGGTGCGTTTTCTTTACCAAAAAAAGATCAACACATGCAAAATAACCTACTACTGTTGACTGTATTTTTTTTTAGAAACCTATGCTTTTCAAAAGCAAATGTGGGAAAACATTTTTTTTAAACTAATGATTATTTTGCTACCAAATAAGCAAACACTAAAACCCTAAATAGGAGAATCTGAATGCCAGAGTCCCTAATTAATAGTATACATTAATAGAATAAAAAAGCAATACTTCGCTATTATATTTCTATGTGCAAAGCCACAGATGAAATGCCCATCGATTCCCTTTAGGTATTCCTGTTTTGCCTAAACGTTCACTAACATCAGCCACATTGTCATTCTGTCTTCCTATCCATCAGTCTGTAAACATGGTTCATTGTTATATAGCACCTACAAAAACACACTCCTCCACCAGTGGCTGCAGTCCACTTTCTGGGGCTACACAGGCCAAACCACACTGTGATCCTCTGTGAAACCACCTCATTCTCTCTCCATTGTCTACCACAATACCCCCCCCCTACACACACATTTCTCTTCTACTGCCAGGATATCCTGTGGCCGTATTTGTCAGGGTAACACGCAGCAGGCTGTTTGGTGTGGCTGGCCGTGACGCCCCTAACCCTCCTGGGATGCCGTGTCTGGCTGGGACATCAAACACGCCCATCTGTTCTCCCGCTGTCAGCCCTCTCTCCCCGCCCTTGCCAGTGCCTATGTCTCCCAGAGCCTGGGAGGCAGCAGGGGGCCAGGGTTTGGGAGAGGGGGGAGGCAGGCCGAGGAAAGGGGTGAGACAGAGAGGTCATTCCTTCCACTACCGCTATATTTCGGACTCTCTGAAAACACAAACTCGTTCACACGCCGCCCTCGACTTCCTTTCTGATCTCCATCAACAACACATTCTTGTTTCTATCTCACCTGGCAGTATATATATATATATATATATATATATATATATATATTTACATATATATATTTACACTCAGTAAGCCATCTCTGTCCCTTTAAGGGGACTACTCATCATTTCCATGTCCCTCTAATGTTGAAAGAGCTAGGCTAACGCTCTAGCGCTCCCTCATCCAAAATCCCAACAGGAAACCTACTGTAAGAGTGCCAGCCATGCAGCCAACTCATTGATATAATGAGAGTATGAACAGAAATCATGATATCATCTGCAAAGAGAGGAGTATTTGTAGTTTTAGACGTAGCAATAGTAGAAGTGTAGTTCTTTCAGATTAGGTTGTCGAAGAGAAGAAGGGGAAAAAAAAGTTGTGTGGCTATTGCGACCCTAAGTGGATAAGATAAACTATAATACAAACCCAGAGAAGAGTAAGTAGGAGGAGATAAAACATTTTTTCTTTTTTTTTTATCTCGACTAAACGTCTGACTCCAGACTGGGGATTTTCTTATAGACCCGTCTATTACTGAACTGGGCTGAGTTTAGGACGCCTCGCGTTGCCGGGTAAGCGCCAGTCTTATTGGCAGAATAAGGCATTGCATGCTCTGCATTGTACATGTCGTTGGCTATCCGCCCATCTCGTGAGCAGTATGAGGTTGTGGACTTGACGGAGGAGCGCAGATTGTTCGCGTCGTTGCGCGTTTTGACGGGCGCCACTCCCAGGGCTGCTACCGACGAGGAGGCGGCCAGCTGTTTGTAAATATCAGAGGAGCTGCGGCCGTGGATCAGTCTGCTGCTGGGGTCCTCCCTCAGGGAGTGGCTGAGGAAAGGGTTGTCCGAGCCATGGTCCGGGTAAAGGGACTTGCTCCTCTTGCTCTCCTCCAGGTTGTGGTTGAACATCATGGATTTGGAGCCAGTGCCAAACAGTCTGCCGGAGTAGGGGCGCATGCCGAAGAGGTTGGCGTAGGGGGTGTCTGACGCCGAGTCCAGGAAGCGGTCCTTCTCCTTGAGGCTGACGCTGCGCGCCGGGCGCCCCAGGTCCACGTCCTTGGGCTTCTCCAGCATGATGTTGTCGAAGGAGTGCTGGCGGCTCAGCCTCAGACGGTTTCTTTTCTGGACGTGCGGCCCGTCCGTCTGTGGCCAGTACAGCCCAAACATCTCGTCCAGCGGCTGCTGCTGTTGCTGCTGCTGCTGCTGATGATGCATGCTGGGATTGACTAGGGCGTCAGCGAGGAGCTGATCCTCGCTGATGTCGTAGAGGTTGGCCGTGTGCAGGCAGGCCTCGCAACGGTTGTAAGGGGAGCGCGTGTTGGCGGCGGCCGAGGTGGAGGGGGCAGGGGTGTATGGCGCTCCTCCAGGGTAGCCGGGGGTTACTTTAGACAGGCAGGAACGACAGTGGGTCTGCTTGTAGCGGTCGTTGGACTCGTGTGGTGACAGAGAAAGGTTTTTCTCTTTCAAGTTATAATGTTTGGGGTAGGCGTTGTCTGGCAGGAGGTCAGAGTCTGTGTGGTGCAGAGGGGAAGAGTTAAGATGTATGATTGGCTGGTCACATTTCCTGTAGTTGTCGTTGTGGTCGGAGTACATCTCTGGATAGTCCAAGTCGTCTGCAGCCAGGCCCCGGCTCTCACGGTAGTGAATGGGATCTGAGTGCAGACTGAGCTCTCGGTCAGAGTCGATGGTGTATATTTTCTCTCCTCCTACTCCTCCTCCTCCTCTACCAGCTTGGTTGGCACCGCCACCGACCTGCTTAGTCTTTAAGTAGGACAGTTCCACCTCGCTGCAATCCCTGGGGTATTTCGACGTCACCGATCTTTTTTTTAAGTTGTCCTTGGACTTCAGGTGCTTGTTGTTATCTGGGTCCTTGTAGGAGGCCGCCCGACTGGAGCAATCCGAGATGTCGGAGTGGGCCGCCTCCTCGGGGAGGTAGCGCTGCGTCTTCATTGACATTCGTGGGTCGGGCATCAGCATGTCGGGCATCGGCGCGGCACCCGGCGGCCCGGTGCGCAACGTGTCCACCGACTTCTTCCACAATGTCCGAGGCGGCTTGGCATTGGTCTGAGCTGCTTCGGCACTCACCGCCACCTCCACCGTGTTGGGGTTGGCGTCGTTCAGGGTCAGAGGGTGCTGGCCTCCCTGGAAGATGTAGTTGTTGAGGTGGTCTTTGTGGCGGTTGGAGAGGTACGACTGCAGGTCCCCCGTGTCCCCATAAATCATGTCTTTGGGTGCGTAGCTGCGGTTGTCGGCATAGATGAAGTTGCCCTTCTCCGCCATCATGTCCATGATCATGGGCCCGGCAGAGTGCATGAACTCCCGCTTGGGCGAGTTCATGCGGGAGCCGCCCAGGTTGGACATATTGGTCATCTGCTTGGCCGACTTGATGAGTTTCAGCATGTTGGCCTGAGGGCTGAAGTCCAGGTCTGTCTTTTTCTTCATGTCGATATGGACGCCGTGAATACAACTCCAGATTCCCTGCACAGGGATGAATGAATGGGGAGTGGGATGACCAATGAAAAGATAGAAGATGTAGAAGTAAAGTTAGAAGGGAAAATAAAGGGATAAAGAGGACAGGGAGAAAGGAGTTTGGTCATAAAAGTACCAAATAAAACAAACAAAGATGGGATGAGGAATGAAGAAAGATAAATGGGAACATTATTACATTTTACATATTTTTTTTACATTTTAAATGTACTCTTGCCAAGCATATTCGAGCTCTGTACTTTAAACCAATAACATTTATTGACTGTTATTGAATTTGTAGTGACTCAGCAAATCAGAGTAAATGGAACCAACTCTGCTTCTATCATCAACTTCATCCATTAGAATATTGAATGCTCAGTAGCCCATGGTAAATTACTCTTTATTCCTAGCTTGGGCCGAATATTATTTTTTAGGTTGTTTTACATCTTATACACAATTGAGATGTTATGCCACGAAATGCACGCTGTGGGAGAACAGCACAATATACCATTTGAGGTCCTTTCTTAATTGGAAATTGTGGTAAAAACAGCATCAAGTCACTGACTCAGAAAATCCTCAGAAAAAGCATTTATTCAACATTAAACATACAAACCCCTCAAACATATCTCCCTCCCAAGTCCATGAAGGCAGCAGGAGCCACCACTGGAACCAGACATGCCGCATGTTGCATTAAGGAGCCAATAATAGCTGACACGCAAACCAAATTCAAATGTACCAAGCTAACTCAATGAACAGCATTTGGAAAAATTGGACAAGATGATATCAATTTCAAAGACTTATAATAAAGTCACCTCATCAGAATTGCATTTCTGAATTTCCTTCATGGGCATAAATAAATTAATATTTGATCATCTTACTATAACTAAAATAAATCATAGCTCTGAAAACCAGTGGATGAGGAGTCATATCCCCCCCACACACACAAACACTATATAAAGCACTTTGGGTGTCTTGAAAAGTGCTATATTTAAATACAATGAATTATAACCCCAAATCCTATTCACACATATAATCCGTGTGTACACTCTCCTTTTATGGGTTAGAAACTTAGTTCAAAACTGAACAAAATCCTCAAAATGTTCCCATGTTTGTGTTGCTTTAGCATGCCCTCCCGCCTCACTGTGTTAAGGCACCCTCCCCCCTCACTGTGTTAAGGCACCCTCCCCAGGACGCTGCAGAAACACTGCAGTGCATTTAGGCATGCACGTCCATGCCTTCAGCTCTCACCCGGGCCAAGAAGAGGATGCTTATCTCTCGGCACACCGAGAGAGAAGAGGGCTTGTACAGCAGAATGCATCATGGGATTTTTTTGTTGGTGATATTCCGCCATATTGAGAGGACTCAAGACAGTTATATTACTGTAAAATCCTCAATCGACGTAAATATATACCGCAACCTAGGCTAATGAAAACTTTGTTCTGCAACGTCTCGTATGAGAAACGCTGTGGCAGTTTCAAACACAGCAATGTCTTCCATAATGACAGATAATTTTACGATGAATTACTAAACAATGACCAAAAAACCATGACTACCAACATAATAACTAACGTTATAATGTTCCTATGCTTCCAAAATTCACCCTCGCCTACCCACCCCCCCCCCACCCCAGAAAATAAAAAGACTACAAATAGACATCTATTTTTGCTGATATTTAGGCTGCCTCGTGATCTACCCTTGGAGCAACTATCCCCCTATAGACACTCCGCCAACCCCCTCTCTCTCTCTCTCTCTGTCTCTCTCGCTCTCTCTCTCCTCTGCAGTATATCTGCCTCCATGTTATCCCTTCCATGCTCTGTCTATTCAATTACAAACAAGTCTGACCTTCTGGATTCATTCGTTTAGCGCTCTCTGTCCCTCATTAAGCGTGCATGTGTTTTGTATGTGTTGTGTAAGCACATGCGCGGCCCATCACACTGCCGAAAATAAAAACCACAGCATGTCGGATTTGCTTGACCCCAATTATGCAACCCCATTTGTCCTGCAATGCAGTTCCAACGATACTGTGTGCGCACTATGGCCTTGGACATAAACACTACTACACCATAAAAACCACAATCTCAGAATCCATATCTAGCAAACTCAACAGGCACATCCTCCTTCTTACAGAACAATATGACTTTGTTCCAATCGGTCCACTAGTGTCCTATATAGTGCCCTATATAGTGCACAACCATAATGCACCATAAAATAAGTGTACAGATAAACACTTATTTCCATGCTATATCCCATGATGCGTAGTGGTTTTCATTGTTATTTAATAGAGATGGTCTGGCACATACTGATTCCTCTTCTTATTAGTATTAATATCAATATTCTGATTATTATTGTCTCTAACCCTGCGGATTGGGGGCCTAGCTAATATTGTTATGAATACATATTATTATGAATAACATTATGAATGTCCTCTCACCCTGCTGATGGAGAAGAGCAGGCCCGGCTGGCCTGTGCACACGCCGGTGAAGCAGTAGCGCAGCCTCCAGTAGAACAGGTGCTCGGACACGAAGGTGATGAGGGACAAGCCCATGGCTGTGGCCAGCATGTAGAAGACGCCCGCCATGTTGTCCACGTCCAGCTGGCTGGACATCACTTCGTTCTTTTCGTTGTGGCAGATCCCCGTCAGCCACTGGGCCTCCAGCTCCTCCATCTCTCCTGGGGGGGGGGGGGGCAGAGAACGCAGGGTTGGGGAGTTGGGGAGGTGAGATTGTGTGCTGATTGCTGGGCATTGTGTTTCAGTGTTTACAGATCTTGCGCTAAGACAACAGTCATTTCTCTGCTGTGCTTGATATCCATCAGCCTCTGAAGCGTTCCCTTACCCTGTCCTCCTGTGATAGGACACGCATATGATCTGGTTACTTGGTGCAAGGGGGTGACGGGCAGGAGAGAGAGTGCTAGGGACGTGGGGGCAGACGTCGGGGCTGTCTTTCTAGCATTTTCTCCCCTAACCCAATCTTATTTGTGTCATCCGGGCCCCGGCTCACTGGGATCGCCAGTGGGCAATAAGACAAAGATCATGCGGGGTCCTCCATAGGTCGTCTGGGGGGCTGACAGACTGAGGCACTGTAAACCCTGGAGACCTCTTGTTCATGTCTGCATTTAGATACATCACCCTACAGAGTTGCTATTCCATGATTGAATCAAAGGAAGGGGGATACTCTTCTGTAACACAGCTGCTATCAGCACATTTTGTTGTGACTTTGCGTGACTTCAATTCAAGTTGGTTTTGATTCCCTATTGGAAATGGGCAGGAACCCCCGCAACAGCGCGGAGGAAGCGGCTCGACTTCAAATTAGCCACATGCTGGTTTCTGGGAGCCGACATTCGAGAGCCACCTCGTCTTAGAATCAAAGAGTGACATTCACACGCTGCAGCATCCCGGACCTGCTGCTCCACACGGGGTACAACAGCAACACAAACTCATTCTGGGCTACCGGGGGCTAAGGTGGAGCTTGGTGTGGGATCACGATAGGCATTTTGTCAACAGTGGTTTCGCTGTGGGAGGAAATGGTTTGACTGTATAATTATCTGACGATTCCCATGACATGACTGGAAGCTTTATGTATTTTTTTGTATGACATAACATAACGTAACATTGAGGGCTGGTTTGAACAACACGAAGACAGAGTGGCCTGGTGGCAGCCCCCTGGCTTCCTGTGTGTTTACCGCTAGGTGTGTGTGTGTGTGCATGCGCGCGCATGTGTGTGTGTATCTGTGTGTGTGTGTGTGGGGGGCCATATTAGCGCTGCTTAACTCTGTCACCCTGTCTATCTGGCACTTCTTCACCTTTGATACGCAACCTCTTCCCCTCCCTCTCCCCCTGTCTCTCTTCCTCTAGGGTGTCTTTGCGTGTCTACTGAGGCTATAATGCACCCCCCCCCTTCCCCCCCGGTGTGTCTGATCAAGCAGCATCTGCCAACACACTGAGTCACTGTCATTGATCAAGGGCTCGCCCCTCTCTGTCTCCCTCCCTCTCTCCCCCCCACCACATGTATCTTCTTTCTCCATTCTACCTCTCCTACCTGACACTCTTTCCCTTTCATTTCCTCAGCATTTTGTTTGTAAGTTGTCGTTTTTTTCGTACACACTCTCACCCTTACCCTTTTTTTTGGCCGATTTGTTTCTCTCTATTTTACACACACACACAGGCCGATGTGCAAAATATTCAATGATGTTAATCTTAATAGAAAGGTAACTCTTAGTCTCAAGACTATCAAGACTAATGCTGTGATGACTAAATACAAACTTGTAGTTTTTAAACGGCTTCAGTGGGAATGCCTTCATTAGCCAGGAACGTCTATTTATGGCAGACCATAAATAGCGGCCGCCTTCGAATCCTCAGGAAAAATACTTCACCAAAATAATGAGAAGTAGATTAGTGTGATGCAATGCGGCCAGAGAGACTGATAGCTGTAATTCAAGGCGGATGACTGGGACACCAATGTTCATTAAATGAAGCCGCCGCTCTTAATGTGAGTGGCTCTGAATAAGGCAAAATGCTTAGGAACATGAAATGCAAATGAGTCAATCACTGAAAGCTGGATCCTCCCTCTCTTCTCTGTCTTTCCCTGCCCCCTCCTCTCTGTCGCTCTATCCCGGGATTTTTGTGTGCAAGGAAATTGTTAATTTAAGAACTTCTGCGGCTACTGTGTTAAGTATGTTTGATGACATGCACACACACACACACACACACACACACACACAGAGCTGGGGCTAGAGAGAGAGAGGAATATATTACAATAATTTACACACTGCGGCCTGTGTTTGAATCAGCCCTTCTGTGTTGAGAGGAAGATCAAAGGACTATTTATATTTCCTTTGTGTTATCAGCAAACAACCACATGCTACTGGTGGCTTATTTGTGTTTAGGTCTGTGTGTGTGTGTGTGTGTGTGAATGCGCTGTGGTGTGTGTGTTTGTGCGTGTGTGTGTGTTTTCACTCACCGTCTCCAATAATGGCCAGAATGGCGAGGTCTACTTCCCGTTTCCAGAAGGAGCCTTTCTGCAGAGCAATGCCGTAGCCGGTGGTAGCAAAGATATACCTGCACAAGTGTGTCAACATAAATTCACATACACACACACACACACACACACACACAACACACATGTGGACACACACACACACACACACACACACATACACACACACACCAACACCACATACACAAACCCGACACACAGACCAAAGCCAGATACACACACCAACACACACATACACACACACACACACAAAGAAGCAGAGAATTGCAAGTGAAACATCTAAGACGCTTTCAAACGCCGTACACCACATTGTTGGAGGGAGCCTCTGAGACGGTAGTCACAGCAGTAGCTCACTCCCAAAGTTGCATGTAAAAAAAACAATATTTATTCACAATAAGTGTTGGTGGGTACATGAGTGGGTAAACTCACACACACACACACACACACACACACAACATAAATCAAGCCAAGCGTCCGGTGGGTTTACCCGCTGCCGATGGTCACCAGCTTACAGCCCTCGTCGCGGCCCGCCATGTAGTTGAGGACGGCCGCGTCGTAGATGAAGGCGTCCAGCTTCCTGTAACCGTGGCGACGGCACAGGAGGAGGGAGGAGAGGCGAGGGGAGAGGTTGGAATGGGGCGGTGGGGGGGTGGTAAGAGGAAGTCAGTCAGTGAAGTGGGCGCATGTAGGACATTAGAAGGCAGAGTGACTTAAGGAAAATGAAAGGCATTAGAGAGAGAGAGAGAGAGAGAGAGAGAGAGAGAGAGAGAGAGAGAGAGAGAGAGAGAGAGAGAGAGAGAGAGAGAGATAAAAGAGGTAAATAGGACAAAGGACAGGTGTACTGCAACAAAAACAAAAACAGAAGAGCAGAAGAGACCCAGCGAGAAAGGGAGCACAGACAGGAACGGCTGGAAGCAGGAGACCGCAGAGTGGGTGATCTCTGCTGAACCCAGCAGGCTACATTAAAACAAACGAGATGAAGAGATGTTAAGCATGCATACAAGATATGCAAGACTAGGTTCACGCTAACATGACTCCACCATATCTATATAATAGAAATGTAGCCATTTCCGCAAGATAGACCTTTACAAGAGGGTTAAGATTAAATAATAGATATATTTTGCCCAAACTGTGTGTGAGACGCGTGTGTGTGCACAACAGTTTGTGCTCGTAAATGAGTCCAAAGTCAGACTGACATTTTCAATGTAAGTGATGCCTTCACCAAGCCATGCCTTCTATCGCTTGCATGTCAGTGCGTGTGTTTGTGTGTGTGTGTGTGCGTTTAGAAAAACCTGCACACACACACAGACACACAGACACACAGACACACACACACATGGGCCCCTGCTAATGGTGCCGCAACTGGCTGGCATTTACTGAATGTCAGATCCAGCTCTTGAACACAGGCTCCCAGCCGATAGCTTAGCTGTGTGTAATTAGCTTAGCTCAAGGCTGGCTTCTGTATCAGGCGCTCTGCTTCTGTCTAAACACAGCAACCCAGCGCTAACACACACACACACACAGTAGATACACTCCCATGCGTTCGTTTGTGTGTTCTCGCTGTGTTTTTCACACACCGTTTTATCTGTTGCTTGTGAGTTTATGTGTGCGTCTTTCTTTTTTTTTTACTCCTAAAACCCGGCATATGCTGCATTGGGTCCATCCAAAGCGCTGTAGGCCACGGCCACAAATGTCCCGATTTGCAAACAAGTTGTCTATCGGGTTGTTAGTAGCCCACTCAAAACCATGGGAGAGTTTGAGACTTTGGGCCCTATTTTAACGACCTGAAATGCACGGTTTGAAGCACGCGTCGCGGGTGCATATAGGGCGTGTCCCCAATCGACTTTTGCTAGTTTAACGCGGAAAAATGGTCGCAGCGCCTGACTCACGGTCCAAAAGGGTTGTCATCTCCCATTCCCTTTAAAAGCCAGGTGTGCTTGCACCTTGGTGGCTTGCTATTATGACGGCGGATTTGCCAGGCAGGAAGAAGGAACGACGTTGAGCCGAGGAGAGGGATCTGCTCGTGGAAAAGCACGCGAGCCAGCCATCTAGGGAACGAGCCGTACAATGTGTGCAAAACACTCTTGCAAAAACGAATTTATTTTAACGAATGTAAAATAAAGTCATTCTATAAATTAACTGTAAATGTCATGCAGCTCCGCTGGCTGAAGATCCTCGGGCCGGACCCAGTTGGGCAGGAGCAGGGGGGACATGTGGACATAATGTATTTTTCAAGAAATATCTTGACGTACACAATTATAATCTTTCACATTGTCATTTTTGTTCACGGCTGCGCCTCCCTGTGTGTGTGTGTGTGTGTGTGTAACAAGCAGCATGTCAAGCATCGTGCACCCGCCTATAGGCGCGCATTACTAACGCGCCCTTAAACTTAAACAGTGAAACACCGCGCCGTTGACTTTCCACCAGGTTTCTGTTGGTCAGCGGCGCAATTGCTTTCGGTCGCCTCAAGATAGCAACACGCCCACAATATGCTTGAACACACCTCATTTTCAGACCAACACACGCATCAACGCACAGGAGGAGCGCAAGTGCATTTGCTATTTAAACCACGTCTCTTTCAGCCACACGCTGGCTGGACATCACCGGGTGAACAATCAGAACCGGGACGAGAGTCAGAAACACTTCATTGATTTGCTCCCATTCTAGAATAGAAATATAAAATATCGAAAAATATATTTCTATTTCTAAGAATAGAGAAAATAAGGAAAATAAGGAAATTAGAAATATGTAAAAATGTGTGCATTATACTACAATAAATAACACAATAAAAATGGAACAGTGATAATAGAACGAAACGTAATATAACAAAATGAGGAGTATGTGAAGATATGTGCAATGAGGTTACGAATCACGATAGCAAAATATGACGGTAGTGTGGTTTCCACTGTCAAGGGTGTAAGTAGGGATCGGATCAGGCTTTACAAATGACCCCATGGTTGGATTACACAGAGAGCCCAGCGTTGGTTCCGTATATAACACTCGAGCCAACGCTGCCAGCGCCGTGTCCGTAACATATATGTTACGATGTGCTTCTTGCAAACGTGTTGTCTCGGGGAAATTACATGCCGCTACAGTCTGAGGCTCCCTAGCAGCTTGAGGTTTATATTGGGCCCTCTGACAGGTTGTCTGTGTTAAGCCAGCTAGGATTGCATGTGATGACAGATAATCCAAACCATCTAAACATTGATCGTCTGCTAATACCACACAACAGAGTCATCGATGTTACGCGGTATTACTCACTGCATGCTCAGTACATGTGAATATGTACGTGTGTGTGTGTGTGTGTGTGTGTGTGTATGTGTGTGTTTGTGTGTTACTGTTGACAGTGTTCTACAGTGTCTTGGCAACGACATGCCGATGCTGCCGATTGTGTTTGTCTCCCGCTCAGCGCACACACACACGCACACACACACGCACACACACACACACACACACACACACACACACACACACACACACACACAC
>JAOPJI010000079.1:2515026-2525026 GCA_027122695.1 Merluccius productus
CAACAAACCCTAGTTTTTTTTTTGGGGGGGGGGGGTGGGGGGGGGGGGGGGGGGGAGGGGGGGGCACATGAGTAATGGTACAGCGCCAACCATTAGACACAGCAGCAAAGCATTCACCAGCTGCTTCAAGTGTGATCCAGAGAGTTGCGGAAATAACCGGAATGATAAATCTCCCCCCCCCACCCCCCCCATGCCATCGAGGATCGCGTGCCTGTTTGGCTTTTTTCTTCCCCCCTCTCCTACTTGTCCCGCACTCCAAGATGACTGTAAGAGGCTTAGCCAGCCCTGGCCGTAAGTCTGGAGCTGAATCTAATGAGTTGGCCCCCTCCTCAGGTCCCCACGTGTATGTGTTTCAGGGAATGTGTGTGCGCGTGCGCGCGCGTGTGTGTGTTAGGGCTGGACAATTAATTGCACATTAATCGAAATTGCAATTGCAATTAACTAATTGTTAAAGGTCACAATGAATGTTTTTTTTATAGTTTTTCATATCTAAAAAAAAAAACACAAAAAAAACATAAATTAATCAGATGCTGCACACCACAGAATATTAATTGAGTCGCTAATCTGTTATTCGCAGTGAGAAATCACAATGACTATATCGCCGGGCAAAACAATTGCACATATAATTTTGGTCATCATCATGCAGCCCTGGTGTGTGTGTGTGTTGTCAGGTCCAGCAGCACTGGCTGACCCACACAGAGAGGGCGGACCGCATGGTGGAGGAGGCCGTGAGGCTGGCGGTCAAGCGCTCGCTGCAGGAGCTGTCCAAGGCCGTCAACGGGGACGCCAAGGCCCTGCCCAGCCCCCTCTTCAGGGTGCAGGTGGTACTGCGGCCGGGACCGCCCGGGACCACTGCCAGGGTAGCTCACCCACCACACACACATACATAGACACACAAACACACACACACACAAACACAGAATGCCATGCCTAGAATAACTGATTGAAAGTTTCACACAAATTTGTGAACTCAAAAAGTATATTCTTTCTTATAATTTAGACATTGATGGGCAGATGGACACATTGGAAACACACATAAACAGAGGCACACACACGCACACACAAATACAAATCATTTGGGGCACTGGATTTGACATTATGTTCCCCCCGGGAAAATGGTAGAGTCCAGTCCAGAAACATGAAAGGCATTTTGGTTAGGGGATTATACGGGTGACCTCACACGCAGAGAACATCGAGGACGCACGCACGCACGCATGCACGCACACACAAACACACACACACACACTTACTCTTTCACTCACACACACAAACACACACACACACACACACACACACACACACACACATACACACACAAACAGCATATGCCCACAGTCTGTGAGTTCCTCACTTGGTGAAGCACAGTTGACATGCTGATACACACACACACACATGCAGTGGAGGGACAGCTAAAGCTCCTGCATCCAGAGCCACCTTGGGTACCCAGCCATCGGCATCCCACTTCTCATCTCCCTCCTCTTCTCCCTCCTCATCTCCCTCCTCATCTCCCTCCGCAAACTCATTCACTTCACTCAGCGCTGTATCTTTTTCACCTTACACCACTTACTCAGACACACATAACTGCACGCTCGCACTGACACACACACACACACATATACATTAGCCATACACACTCACACACACACACACGCTCACACATGGAGCGAGATAAGAATGTCATATTTTTCGAGAACAAACTGTTTGTTGTCGTTCCAAGGCTTGAAGCCCATTGAGACTCCCCCGGCCGACAGGTCTGTGTCATAGACTGTTTATACCTAGATTATATAGGATGCCAGTCAGATAGTACACTACACACACACACACACAGCCAAACAACCACATAAGCTAAACCCCCTCTCTAACTCAAAATATGACGCAACTCACGTGCACGTGGGGACCTGAGGAGGGAGAAGAGGAGGGAGATGAGGAGTGGGATGCCGATGGCTGGGTACCCAAGGTGGCTCTGGACGCAGGAGCTCTATGCATGTTCCTCCACCGTGTGTGTGTGTGTGTGTGTGTGTGTGTGTGTCAGCTTCACCAAGTGAGGAACTTTCAGACTGGGCATATGCTGTTTGTGTGTGTGTGTGTATGTGTGTGTGTGTGAGTAAGAGAGTAAGTGTGTGTGTGTGTCAGTGCGTGCGTGTGTGCGTGTGTCCTCGATGTTCTCGTGAGAGGTCACCTGTATAATCCCCTCATCGCCCACTTCTTGCTAAAACACACACACGCGTGTGTGTGCACGCGCTCTCACACACACACGACCACACATACATAACTAACCCCTACCTGCTCATTAAGGACCCTTATCTAATAAAAAATAATACACTGTAAGCGGCTGTGGATAAAAGCCTAGTCTGAGAGTAAATGGTAAACATGAGAGAGGCAGAGATTGCACTGGGCCCTCTAGCCTCGGCCGAGGGTTTTTTCCCCATTTATTCTTACAAATGGAGGCAGGGATTTACACGGACGCCTTCCTCCCAGAGGTAGAGCATTGAGTCCAGAGGAGGTAAATCTCAATGCAAATGGTGAAAGTGGGTTTTATGTTGGAGATAAATGAAGCTTGCTTTACATATATTTGTGCATGTGTGTGTGTGTGTGTGTGCATGCGTTTCTCAGGTGGAGTTTTCCCCCACGCTACAGAAGCTGGCCCAGGTGGTGAACAGCATCGGGCCCCAGCTCATCCACACCATCTCCAGCTTCAAGAGGCTACCGGACCTCCTCACCCACAAGCACTCCCACCGCAAGCCCATGCACGCCATCCTCGGTAAGGACGCGGCCATGAAAATAGATCTGGGGAAATCATTAGCCACGGCCTCTTCAAAAATTACGATCTTTTTGTTACTTACTAAAATTGTGAAACATTGACATTTATTTGCCCTTTTTTCTTGACATGCAACCTTTTCAATTTAATCATTTGTTTCTTTACAGTTAGATTTCAGTTTAGTTTTAGTTTCCTTTTATTCTGTTGGACACATCCTTTGTGCAAAAGGGTTCTGGCGCATGCAGCACCCATAACAACAAAACAAAGGGTAAAAAACGGTTTAAAAAAAACGGTTTACAATGTCCTCAAGTGGGACCGGCGTGCGTTTAAATGTCATTAGAAGGTCAGTGTCCGGGCTATCTCAGAAAGTGTTCATTAGTCTGACAGAAGTGGGCACATAACTTGACATTTTCCCTAAGACCACTTACACATTTAAGTTGCTATTTGAATCCTCGGCGGTGCAAAACGGACCGGAGGTTGAATGTGGAAAAGGAAACGTGAATGCTGCCATTGGATCGGTCTGCGCTAGTAGATAGCAGATGTGGACATGAAGCGCTGAACTCCCTCGGGGTGGATTTGTTTTGTACATAACGGATCCACGTTTTACAGATAACATCCCCGACCGGCCGCACATTTGTTTTGTAGGTTATTGGTTCTTTTTTCAAAAACACTGTAACAGGTGGCGGTTATACTCTTGCTCTGGACTGTCACAACTCACATGGCCTACTTGTGAACCTTGGAGTCGTGTGACGCTTTGATTGAGGAAAGCAAGTGAGAGAAGTAAGAGAAGACGAACGCAAGTGTAAGACGTGGCTTGTTGCCTCTGTGCCCTGTCGTTTTTCTGCTCGCTGAGGTTTCTCCGGTTCTGTTCGAACACGACACGGGCAAACCATCTCCAAATGCGATTGGATTGGAACAAGCTAGCAGTGAGGCTTAAGATGTCCGCGGTGCGGGAGACACTTCAACACCAAGCTTAAAAAGGCTGCCAGCCGCGGAAAAAATACAAGTGCAAATGAAAGTGTGTCCGTGTGTGTGCATGTGTGGGTGTGCAAAGTGTGTGTGTGAGTTTGCTTGTGTGTGTGTGTGTGTGCATGTACACAAGCCAAACAACTTGAACCTTCAACCGACCGCCAAAACACACTCACACACGCAATGTTTAAAAACATAGCCTGAGCACAACCTGGCTTTTTTCTATGTCTTTATCCTCTTAAGATCTCTCCAACATCCCCCTGTATTCCCGCCAAAACAGTCCCTCCAGTCCCGCCCTCCAACTGCCTTAACCAGCAGTTACAACACGTGTGCAAACTCACATGGGAGCTTAGTGTGTGTGCGTGTGTGCCTGTGTGTGTGCGTGCCTGTGTCCCTGTGTGTGTGTGTGAGTGCGTGTGTGTGTGTGCATGTCTGTCTGTGTGCCTGTCTGTGCCTGTGTGTGTGCGTGCCTGTGTCCCTGTGTGTGTGTGTGTGTGTGTGTGTGTGTGTGTGTGAATGTGTGTGTGTGTGAGAGAGAGAGAGAGAGAGAGAGAGAGCCTGTGTGTGTGTGCTTTTGTGCTTTGCCTGTGTGTGTGTGTGTGTGTGCGTGTGCGTGCATATATGCATGAGAGTTTGATTGACAGCAGGTGCCCCTTTGAAGGAGCATGAAATCTAATGCCAGAGAACTAATGTAGCACTACCACTCAGGACGCCGCGTTGTTTAGCATGCAGGTTGTGACTGCGTGGCCTGCCTTTCAAAATGGCACAATGTTGATACAAGGTTACACATAGCCTCAGCAAAAGAGGGAGCAAGTTGTTGTCCCCGTTTCCCACTGACAACAGCTCCTAGTCCTCAGGAGCCTGTGCTGAACGCCGCCGCCTCTGCAAAGTTTGTGTTCGGCGAGTCGTTCCCACCACAGAGCCGTGAGCAAAAGTGCAAAGAGAAACAACAGAATTCCTTTTCATGTACGCTAAGGGTTGTAAAAGGCTTTGAGATGCAATTAGCTGCTAAATCTGAATTCATTTAGATGTTTAATAGTCGCACGGAAACGTACTGCCGCCGCATGCAAATTAATTGTAGATTTCGCATTTGCCTCATGAAGTATTTAACCCCTGATAGACCCCCCCCCCCCCCCTTTTCAGATTTGGATTACAAATGTACACATCATTTTAATTGCAACCTCATGCTTCGGAAGTACATATTCATATTCAAGTTAATTGTCGTCACATATTGTTAAGAATTGCATAAAATGCATAGGTTTCATGCGTTAGTAATTGGGAAGGTCTTTTGAGGTATGCGTCGAGCAGCTCTGCACGGTTCAGGAGCTATTTTGTATTTATTATTTATTTTTGTATTATTTTTATCAGATTTACTTCTTGACAGATTTGTGCGCAACGTTCTCCTGCAGTGTCGGATGATGCTTGTGGCAGTCGGCAGTTTTTTAAACAGTACCACGGATTCTCAAAAACACGGACCTCTAGGGCTCTGACTCGAGTACGACTGTGGGACATCAACCCTTGTACCGTTGAGCCACTTAGGCGTGTGCTCAGGGTCATTGTCCAACTGTGTTGCGGTAGCCCCCCCCCTAACCTTAAGCCCTTCAGCAAATCGACGGTTAGGACAGGATGGTAACATAGCGTGGGCCTGTAAAGCCCTCTGATGGATATCGATGGATCGATAGATAGATCAGCAGACCAGTTCAGAATCAGAATCAGCTTCATTGGTTTATTTAGTTTTAGCTTAATTTAGTGTCTTGTGCTCTCATAGTGTACTTACACAGAATAGACTTACAGTAAAAAAAAACAAGAACGGCAAGCTGAACAAGATGTCCATAAACATATAAATATAAACATATATAGAAAAATTATATAGATAACACATAAAATTACGACAGAGTATTAGGGCCACATTAAGAAAAAATGTTTTCATTCAATTACAAGAATAAAGTCGTAAATATTTAATTAATTACGAGAATAAAGTCGTAAATATTTTATTAATCACGAGAATAAAGTCATAAATATTGATTAAATTACAAGAATAAAGTCGTAAATATTCAATTAATTACGAGAATAAAGTCGTCAATATTCAATTAATTACGAGATTTTAGACCTAAAATGTTAGGAAACTAGCAGGTTGAGCTGCATCTCTCGGTTTCATTAATAAAAAAGTATTACGTCGCTTCCATTTTCTGTTCCGGAGATAGACGCGAAAGACTCGTAATTAATTCAATATTTACGACTTTATTCTGGTAATTAATTCAATATTTACGACTTTATTCTCGTAATTTAATGACTTTTTTCTTAATGTGGCCCTAATACTCCGTCGTATAAAATATATATGTTTTTATATATAGAAAAACATTTAATACATATAAAAAGGAAAGCAATGAATTTGTAGCAGTGGGACAGTCCACAGGGTAACGCTGGTATGTCGATCCCGCCATCCTCTGGGTGGACACGCCCACGTGCGATGTCTCTATAAGGTCGATTTTGAAGTGGCTTGTAATGGCTTATCAACATCACCGGTGGTCAAGTAGAGGCCCTTCATGTGTCGTCTCCCCCTCGACCTGCAGAGCAGGACGAGGAGCTGGGGAGGATCCAGGCGGCGGTGGCGGCAGGCATGGCGTCCAACGCGGGCCACCTGCAGGCCTACCTGAAAACCTGGGACAAGCACCGCGCCATCTGGGAGATCAACAAGGACCCCTTCATCCAGCGCTACCAGAGGCTCAACGCACCCGTGTCCACCTTCCACGCGGACATCGCCAGGTATGGGTCAGCGAACGCGGTCCTGTGGACGGTGTTCAGGGATTTGCATTTGTGCACTGCTACAAAAAGGTACTTGGTATGTAGTGCTTTAGCAGACAATTTTATCCCAAGCATCTTACTTTAGGGAGTTTTATCATGTGTCAACATATCATTAAGGAGTAGGTAGGGGGTTAGGGCAACTTGCTCAAGGATGCCTACAGTTACAGCTGGGGACGTTGGGTTTTGAACACAGAAACTCTGGGAGTCAAACACCCCTAAACCACTAGAATGTCCTGACCTCCAGTAAGGGGGAGGAGAGACTTGAATCAGTTGTTCAGCTCCTTCAGCACGTGGCGTTCACCAATGTAATCCTTGTTTACAGTTGTAGGTGTCAATAGGGCTTCACAGGCCCACCGTTAACACACGAAAAGTAGACATCAGCATTAGCAATTTGGCACCAACTAATCCTTATGCCCCCCGTTGAGAGAGAGAGACCCTTGAGAGACCCTTGAAGACAAACTCCCTCTAAAATAAGATCAAATAAGAAATAGCGAGTACAGCTTGTATTAGCCCCGCGGAAAACTAAAGTTGTTGTAGTGGAAGTTGACTGGATGGTGGTGTGAGAGAGAGAGAGAGAGAGAGAGAGAGAGAGAGAGAGAGAGAGAGAGAGAGAGAGAGAGAGAGAGAGAGACCTTCAAGGAGATGAAGAGTGGTTGAAGAGGTAACATTAGTCCTCAGATCAACTGCAGCTCTCTGAATGAGAGGGGAGTGTGTAAGACATGCTAGACTTGAAACAATCACAAATTCACAAACATCCAGGAGTCCTCCAGATGTTCCACACTCATTAAGTGGTTTGAGTTTGTTTGTTTTGTATGTAAACCATTCATGAGAGGCCTCCATTGTACAGAAAGAAAACTAGCATTAGTAATTAGCAATGCTAAAACAGAAATAGACCCTTATATAGACAACTCT
Organism: Merluccius productus; assembly: GCA_027122695.1. NCBI lineage: Eukaryota > Metazoa > Chordata > Actinopteri > Gadiformes > Merlucciidae > Merluccius > Merluccius productus. The sequence continues at coordinate 2,522,471 of JAOPJI010000079.1, forward strand.
AAATAGAGTCTAAATAACACCAGCTTATCAAACAAGAAATATACAACAATAGGCAATGTGGGAATTGTGGAAAATAAGTCACAGTAATAACCTTAATTACATCAACAACAATAATAGGACTAAGCCAGTTTACGAAAAAGGTCTGTAATCTATTTCCTCATAAAGGCCGGATACACCAAAGCATCACATTTGAAGATGTATTACTCTTCTGGCAATAACCACATTCTTCGCTCAGTGCGAGTGTGCCTGAGGTAAATCCAGAGGCTTTCTTTTTCTATAGTTGATCAATTTGACTTCAAGAGCACCTTGAGGTGCTGGTGCGGTAGTGAACCTGGAGTTCCCTACCTCTGTTGTGTCATGTCACCATTTCAATGACAGGGTGAGTTTTAGCTGCACTTTAACAATCTGACCTGTACCAGAAGTGATCCCGATTCACCGAAGAAGGAGTGGGAGGGATGGATGAATACATAAATAACAGCGGGACCTGCTCGTGTTTTTTTAGAGAGTTGAGCTTAGGGAGGGCGGTGGAGGCAGGATCTAGGACAGAGCAGTTTTAGCTCCCTGTTCTGGAACAGGGGACCATGTGATGCCGTATGCATGGCCTCAAAAACACCTCGCCTCGAGAGTGTTGAGACAATTGAATGATACATTGAATGATCCACTTAACCTGAGTATAACCCTCCCACCCCCGCCAAAAATAAAACCACATCCTCTACCAACTTAAGTTGGCTCTCTCCCCCTCCTCCTTCCCGCTACTGCCGACCCTCCATCACTGCATCTACCAAGTTTCAAATATAGGGGCCATGTATGCTTGACTGGGAATCACGTTGCCAGAGCGAGAAGAAGGACAACACAGATGCATGGGCCTGTGAGAGAATGGACATGTGGCCATGGCAGTGTGTGTGTGTGTGTGTCTTCTTCATTGGAGATGAATTACCCCTTAGCCTACTTCACAGTGCGGTTGAATGCGACCGTCCATCGCACTCGTCCCCATTACCTCTTAATCAACCATGTGTGTATGTTATACAGATATGTATAATGTATATGTATATATATGACAGATAATTACCGATGAACGTGTAAATGTGTATGCATACCATGTCATGCATGGATGGATGTTCAACATCCATCTTTCTATCTGGGCTAATGTAAATGGATGGTCTTGGGTAGATTGTGCGTCCTTGTCCATGCACAGATGGGTCTTGCGGTTTCACCAGGCGTGTCGACATACATGTAGACACCATGTGTGGTTTGATTGAATATAGAATTGTGCCCTATTTCAAATATGCTAAAGAGGTTCTTGGTTTAGCATTTCACTAGGTACATGACGGTGCCTAACCCCCTACCGGAGAAGTCGGCAATCGTCAATGTCTACCAGATAGGGTTGTCACAATATCCCATGTTTTTCATGTTGATGATATGCATTTAGGGAATATTGCGCTATCATTGCTGCACAGTACCCTATAGAAAATGCACTGGGAGATGACCCTCACTTTATCTCTGAAATGACCAGACCTAAACAGCAGGTGGTGGCACACACAATAGTTTCTAATGTAAAAATAGATGAATTCATCTGTGTATTAAAAAAGAAAAAAAAGAACCATATTCGTGTTTCAGAAGTGCATTTAACCTGACATAAATGGTGGCCTAGTAAAAGCCTATATTTTATTTTTTGTTATTTTGTATTATTTATAAAAAAAATATATATGTTATTGTTAGGTTAATGTATTTATTATTTATAGTGCTTTTTTTACATTTTGTCCAAATACAATGAAACTGCAATATTTGAAACAACCCTAATACCAAGACAGACAGACAGACAGACAGACAGACAGACAGACACACACACACACCACACAGGGCCAGACGGACTCACTCCTTGATGTGTTTCCTGCAGGGCACAGAGTTCCTCATGCAGGTGCCGGTGAGCCGCTCCACGTCCTCCACAATGACGAAGGGCTTCTCCTCCAGTGTGACGATGGACAGATGGTTGTCGTCCATTTCGGCGTCGCCAAACGAGTTGAAGCGTGGCCACACCGGGTACTTCAGGGTCAGACTGCGGTTGTCCAGCTTCCCCATCTAGAGGAGGAAAACAGGGGCACGGAATCAGCACTATTGCTGTCTGGGGGGGGGGGGTCACAGTGAGAGGGCCATAGTTGGGCATCGTAGACTGTACAAAAAAATGGACATAGTGTCTGGGATTCGCACAACCATTTTGGGGGTGTAGATTTGCCTCCTACAGAGGGTCACAATTGTTTTGCATTTCTGCAACCAGCAGCGGAAACAATCCATATTTGGCACATTGAGGGCGGGAATTTAATGGCCGCCTGGCAGTAGTCTATGGCCAAAACTCATTCATATTCAATGGGCAGCAATTGATTTCCAAATCTTGCTGCAGCCCTACATTATTCAAAAACCTCCAGCCAATCAGAGTGACGCTGTTGCTCTCGTCGTTCTTGCCGGATCCGGTTGAAAGTAAAGCAAAGATATATTCTAATCTGAGAAAAGCCTTCCGGGCAGATTTCAGCTAATCTTTTAATATCGTTATTCAATTTC
>JAOPJI010000079.1:2537709-2548730 GCA_027122695.1 Merluccius productus
GTGTGTGTGTGTGTGTGTGTGTGTGTGTGTGTGTGTGTGTGTGTGTGTGTGTGTGTGTGTGTGTGTGTATATATAACAAAATGTGTATAGCATATATCTGAAGTGTGTATAATAATATACAACATATTTTCTATGTGTACTGCAAATGCAAAAGTGTTGATGGAAGACTACAGTTGAACATGCTTCCTCTGTATTCTACAATGTAATGCTGCATATACACCATTATGTGTATTAACATTGCTAAGATTAAGCTAGGGTGCTTCTGGTCAGATCAAACAATGAGTAAATACTCACTCTATATATGAACAAAATATGAATGTATTTTATTGTTTTTACTTTCCTATATTAGCATCATTTACAGTGTTCTGTAGAGTAGGTCCTCCAATCCCATTATTTAAATGAACACAACACTGTTAGGAAACAAGATCTTTTATACATATTGTAGAATTTAATGTCTCCTAATTATATTACATTTAAATTCAGCTTTTAATGATTTTTTGTGTGCAGTTTGTGTGAGTCATGCTGACATAATTAACTTGCTAATCTAAAACCAATGGAAGAGAAACCGAACAGAGATAGCTACATGTCAAGTGGATGGCATGGAGCAGGAGATTTGAAGGACTTGAATTAAATGAGTTATATCAGATAAGAGCCAAAATGATTGAGACATGGTTCATATCGTAACATAAGCAAGAATATAACAGAGCCTTTTGCAGAGCGCCACATTCACTGAAGATAAAATGTGCCTATTTAATTCCCCCCCCCCCCATTTATTTTCTTAATGCCTGTTGGACGAGATTGCATAGGGATTCATGGATGCAGGAAACACACAGAAACCATCAGCATTTCAAGCCATGACTTTGGATGATTACTCAAAGTAATTAAGTAACTTAACGTAACCTCCCCCCCACTTTCCCCTCCTCCCACATGTTTTTAAGTAGCGAATCACAGTATCGCCGCGAATGCCCCCATATTGCAGCTTTAACAGAAAGACTAGTCATGTATGCAGATGAAAGGAGAATGTGATCTATTCTTACACAGTGTAATTTACTAAGGTTCGTGGTCTAGCTTACTTTTTTACACAAATCTTAAAAAATCTTTAAAATCTTTTGCTCTGTTAATTTTCCTTCCTTTCCTTCCTTATCTGAATCTAATCGGAATTGATCATGGTCAGTGTCATGCCATGATAAATATTAATGCATACGAAGGTCAGATACAATACAACGTATTACACGTTGATTTAGCCTTACTTTGAGAATGACAATATGGAGGCGATTATTTTTATTTAAATCAATACAGTGAAACAAATAGCTTCAAATGGAGAGGCTGACAAAAGAGGAAGAACATTTCCATTTTAGTCCAGCACCCCTTGCTGTAGCTAAAATTGTAGGTAAGAGACAACCAAAAAAGCATCCCCTCCCTCCCTGCTCCCAGACGTGTCGCCGCCACTGAGATTAATTTCACGCACATGTGATTGACAGGCAAGAACCAATCAGGGAAGAGATGTTCTGATTGGTCGCCAATGATCCGGGTGTGGTCTAAAATCTAAATTGGCTCATACAGAGCCAGTCGACTCAAAACAGATGTTCTCACAGTGCATTTCACTCACTAATAGCTGACAGATGGATGGCCATTTATTACAAATTACACTCGAATAATAGCTCCTAAATCTTACCTTTAAGTATTACATTAAGGAATCGGAAATCACTTTCTCTCTCATTCACTCATTCACTTATTCACACACACACACACAACCCCCCGACCCCACACACACACACATACACACACGCACTGGGGGTCTTACTTATGCAGGGCACTGGGCGGCAGCTTGCTCCCCGTCTTCTCCCCCTGGCCGTAGCAGGAGGTGCGCGCTTCGGGCACGTCGCCGTACTCGGCCAGCATAGCGGCGGCGGCCGACGCAATGACGCCAAGGCCGTCACGCACGCGCGCCTCCAGCGGGTAGTCCCAGTCGTCGTAGGACACCGAGATCATGCCCGAGGGGAACTCCTCCGGCGTGACCTCTGGGTTGCCCGTCGTGAGCGAGGGCACGATCCAGATGTAGCCGAAGCCCGTCAGGCCCAGCGAGCGAGCCTCCTCCAGGATGTACAGCGCCTCGTCCTTGGAGCAGTAGAGCAGCACCACGGGCGACTGCACCTTCTTCAGCATGATCTGCGAGCGGCTGTCCTCCTCCACCGCGTCCAGCGTGATGGTGTTTTGCAGGTTCCAGCCCACGAAGCTGGGGACACATGGAGGGGGGGGGGGGCAGGGACAGTGAGTGGGACGGTGCAGTAGGCGCTACACTTCCATCTACAGATGGTGAAATCGTACACACTCTGAAGAAGAACGACAAATTACGTTACAAATCATTTTTCCGCCCCATCACTACACATTCGGTCTGAAGGTAGTTCAATGGGACAGATTTATGGGGATAGTTTTAGTGAGACATGCAATTTATTCTTGCCCAGTTCCCTCCGGACCAGGAAGGGTATAAGACGTGTGGTGTTTTTGAAAACAAAGGTTTTGGAAGGCGAAAGTTTCGCCAGCAAGCTTGCTCTGACCGCCTAGGTCCAATCCACGAGATCGCTGATTGGATCACAAATCACCTTCTCGACACATATTATATTGCTAATTCTAGACGCTACGCGGCAGGAAACGTTTGTAGCAAACATAATGTCTAGGACTCGGCACTCCACTCTTATTGATGGTGCAGATGGTAGTCCATCAGTGATTCTCCTAAGTTTAGTGCTAAATGTTGCAGCTTTTTGTTCGCTCAATCATTTTAACAGTACACGAAGGCATTGTTGATGACTGCAATATTGGTAAATACATTTTTTTATTTATTGGGGTCGTGACTTAATGACTAATGACACATGTGGGTCCTGAGGCTAGACTAGTTGAGAACCACCATCTAAGAATATACCATCTGTCTATCAGCTGCAGAAGCTGTTTTTTTCTTCAAATGGGGGTTGACACGTGATGTGTTAGTGTAGTTTTAAGGTCTGGACTATTTGATAGAAGGATCACATTAGGGCTTAATGGGCCATAATGTTTAGCATGTTAACCCAGACGAGACCTTGAAGACAAAAGAGGGAACAAAAAGGTCAAAGTGAATGCTTTACCACAACAAGCCAAAACTAGTGCACAGGGTTCAGTGGCTACAAAGTGGTCATTTGAATGCTAATAGCTGCTAACATTTTCAAATTGCATGTTCAGGGAAACGGTGCTCCACCCCATCAAACATTATTGCTGTGAAACTATTAGGATTCAGGGTCTTTTTTAATGCGTTTATGCGGCTCTTTCACGTGATCCACACAAATACAATGGGGTCCATAATATATCTGAGTCTAGGGGAACAGTTGGGCCAGAAATAATAGGGAAGAAAAAATTAAATGTGTCTCAATATTTTCTATTTTCCTCACCTTGGGAGGCATGCAATGGAAGTAGTATAGACACTATAATTTTATTAAAGAGGTGCTATGTAACTTCGCTCACCAGTGGCCTCTCTCGCCGAAGGACAACACTAAGCTCTTTGGCGTGACGGTGGCAAATGGTAATAGTGAGATATTTTTAAAATATTTTTTATTTGTTATGCTACGAATAAAACAAAAAAACTAAATGTGTTTTCCACTTTATTAAATATTAGTCAGGCATGCGTTGTGACGTCACACCCTCTCATTGTATTTTCCAGCCATTGGTTGGCACAGACCAATATGATTAGAGATTCCCTGGGGTGAGATTAATTAATTAGTCGTGGATGCATTGCTTTTATTCTGCAGACATTTAGTAACTCGCATACATTTGAACAAAGGCAAAAGCGTGCTGTGAAATTGACATAGTGGTATAGATGTTTGTTAGGATTTGTCACTGTGATCATTTACAGATGTACACTAAGAAAGAATGAAAGCTGGTCTGACGGTGGTTAAGATAATGGTCGCCCAACGATGACAGACTCCTAGATTTGACTTTCTACACATGGAGCTGTTGGTATTTCCATATTCTCAGAAGCTGTAGATCGCTTACTTATTTGATATTTAATAAGTAAAAGAAATGGAAACTCATGTGGGTGGGAGAATCTGGATGCGTTGTTTCTGTCTCACGATATGTTTTTGTTTTGTTTATTGCCTTCATATGGTAAGTCGTCTGTGCATAATGAATAATATAGAAATGTGATCACCAAAAAAATAAAAAATGAATGCTTTGGTAAATTAATGAACACATTTTGCCCTAAATATTGCTAAATATTCCCCATATTGAACTTAGCAACTAATCTGAAAATGAAAAGTTTGTTGACACTGTACCCGTCGTAGTCAGTCGCCTGTCAACCAACGAAGGAGAGGAGAGGCGAAGCCCTCTACAAATAGACCAGCAAGTCAGCAGTCTGTCCAGCGCACAACACTGTACGCCTTTTGTTATTCCTTGCCTCGGTAATTAAGCAGTGCTTGCTATGGCGTGCTCCCACAAGTGCAAGCGCAAGTGACCCATTTTCATTCATTTTTGTAATATTTTCATCTCTGTAATCGTCTTACTTTTGGGTGCTGAACCATTTAAGGTGAGGTTAAACTGCTAACTGTCAGCTTTCATTTGAGTGGGGGGCGTTTCATGCCATTCCGGCTTTTCCTCTTTGTGAACATGTTTTCTCTTTACTCGGGGGTGTCGGGAATCATTTTGGGGGAGATTAAGCGTGGAAAATGAAGTCATATCTGGCGAGCAGTCGGGAAAAGTCTTGGCAACCAATAACCCGGCGTCGCGATCGCAGACACACGTCAGACGAGCCGCAGTCGGGTCGGTTCGATTGGTCGATCGCTCTGATTGAACCGTCGGTGTGGAATCGTTTTGGCGAGCATGGTGTTCTGATGAATGGAGGACTATTATGGGATATCTCCATTTCCTGGAAGAATGTGTTCTCTTGCCCCTTTCAATGGTTTATTGTGCGGCTGTAATACATTGTTGCGTCGCTTTCCTCAGCGACATGCGAGCACAAGAGCTGAATACAAACACGTCACCAAAAGCCTTCCCCTGAGCGATGCGGCAACATGATTCTTGCTAGTGCACTTCCAAATATGACCAATATTATTGATTTCAGTGTGAGCCTCCCGATCGCTCTCTGTAGCAGTGGTTCTCAACTGGTCTAGGCTCAGGACCCACATGTGTTGCTGCAACAATTAGGCATAAACTCAATGAAATAGAAATCCATTGAAACATGAATAAACATTGAAACATTAGTTAATTCCTGGGCTTCTTTCTAAAGATTAAAGTTTGGCATATGCTCTGTGACCCACTCAAAATGCCCTCACGACCCACTTACCCACTTATGGGTCACGACCCACCAGTTGGGAATCACTGCTCTATAATGCCATATGTAACACGTTGGAAAAAAAAACTTTGTATCTATATATTTATAAATTTGTATCGCGTGGTCAAGACAAACGAGGTTGCGGAAGCCGACCTGTTGTCCACGGTGGTCTTGAGGATGTTGATGAACTCCTGGTAGCCGGGGAACTTGGAGGTGACGATGGAGAAGATGTGCCAGTCGTACTCCTCCATGATGTTGAGCATCAGCAGTGCCTCCTGCTGGATGGAGGCGCCAAACTGGAAGAACGTCGACTTGTCATCCTGAGAGAGAGAGCGAGAGAAAGAAAGAGAGAGAGAGAGAGAGAGAGAGAGAGAGAGAGAGAGAGAGAGTTTTAGTCACGTCAGAACAGTTGAGAAGGAACAAATCACAGACCGTAACATTCACAATGATGACACACAACTAATCTCTGAATCGATGAGCGAAAAGTAAATGAAAAAGACAAAAGGAATCGGAACGCATTTAAACGAACACTGAATGCGACATCATGTCAGGAATCAAGTCACATCTAATAAGGCATCCCTACATAAAACACCTTGACGCACACACAGACACACACGCACACACACACACCAGATCCAAAGCAATACGTTTCGCACAGAGAAGAAGCTACATGGATCAGAGCACAAGAGAAAATTCATTAGGGCCAAATTGGAGCGCTGCAGACTGCGCAGTGAGAACTACGTGGAGCTTGGTTCTGGCGAACAACGGTTACATTCACTCCAGCCCACTCCATTAAATGTGACTCAGAATCATTTGCCACGCTTAATATGGCCAACTAAAGATGGGCACTTGGACCTTATGACATAGGTATTATTACAGGCGGACACATCTATCTGAATCCAAATGGGATTGGGTTCCATTTGGATTTGGAAAGATTAAAGTCAATTTAATTACTCGAAAGGATTCATTCTCAAGATGACCCATTACAAGGTGGTGTCAGTTAGAGTTGTAGTAAAATAAAAGACGCACAAAGGAAGAAGTAGCAGTCCTTTGTTGTTGGCTGCTAGGACTGTTTAGCTCTGTGCGTGTGCGTGTGTGTGCGTGTGTGTGTGTGTGTGTGTGTGTGTGTGTACAAGACACGTGGCCACCAGCTTGAAAGGGCAGAAGCACAAAGATGGCTTAACCTTTAACAACTTGCACAGTGAAACAGTGATACTCTAGCATAGCAAAATGGCATCGCTGTTTAAGCCATCTGGGCCCATGTCCTGAAATGCTACCTAATGATACCGGAGGGAAGCCAAGGGAAGGGAAGACAACGGAAAGAGGGCAATGAGAGAATGAGATTAGAGAACAAACAAAGCCGGCTAGGAGCAGAGTGTGTTTAAAACCATATCACTGTACTGTGTGTGTGTAACATCAACTGACCTAGCATTCCCCTACCGCCTCTCCCCATAATCTGCACGATGTGCATTATTTGTGTGTGTGTGTGTGTGTGTGTGTGTGTGCGTGTGTGTGTGTGCTGCATAACACTGACGTATTCATTAATGTTACCTCTTTTCATTTGTCCTGTATTTTGAATGTGTGTGTGTGTGCACGCGCACTTGCAATGCGTGTGTGGTCAAACATGCAGAATGCTGTAATGGGCCAATGGGAAGGGAGGATAGACAGGAGCGAGATACATCTCTGAGTGTCACTTTACTTCCCCCGTCCCTGTGGTGACTTGACGCTATACTCAGCACCTCCGCTGAATGCACAGAGCGAAAAAACCAGGGTTACATATTGAAACCGTTACTTGGCCAGTAGATTGATCCACACTGGCAGGTAAAAAAATACACAATTGTAAACGTTAACTTTGGACCCTAATGTGTGTATCTATGAATATGCAATTGAATGTTGTGTTTGTGGTTTTTACTGCTGTGTTTTTACACTGCATTACACACACACACACACACACACACACACTACTACCTGTGATGTGTCACATGCCTAAAGACCAACAGACTGACAGACTGACAGACAGTGAGGCAAACTGCTGATCAACGTGAGAGAAGGGTGTTGTTGTCTCAGGTGCCTGAAGCCTGCCACGTTTTTTTTGCGTCATGCACACTAAGTGCCCAACCCTCATGGGTTTAGAATACAACAAAAGTACAGCTGCAGCGGCCAGACATTTTATTACATTTCATTTCATTACACAATCGCAGACTATTTTACAGCTCGGTATTTAACAAAACAGTCAGGGTCGCCTTCTCTCCCAAGCTCGGCGAATAAAATCGGCTCCGAAAAAGGTTCCCTTTTCATAATCATCCTGCCAAAAGAAATCAACATAAACGGAGGACATTTTACAAAATAAAGTACATCCCTTACGTCCTTGTAGACAGGAAAGCAAACAAAAAAAAATGAACCTCATTCTCAATTTCACCTCGCTCATCCCAGCCAAGCCCTCCACCCCGTCTACTGCAACATGTCTCCGTGCTTTCACTCACACCACCACCCTCACCCTCAACTCTCTCTGCTTCTCCATCTATCACTCTTGCACAGCCACCCACCCATAACCCTTGCAGATCCACACACACAGACACACAGACACACAAACACACACAAACCTAGTCTTGTACACACATCATGACCAGGTATGAGTTGAGATGTTGGGAGTGTGGGGGGGGCTATAAATAGTGCTCCTCATATCCTCTACTGCAGATAGCATCCAGCAGTGTCTGGTTTGACACACACACACACACATGCACACGCGCACATGCACACACACACATGCACACGCGCACATGTCACGCAGTCGCACACGCAGATTTCATTGGTCTCATTGACGTCAGCCACACATGTTGTGATTATCTCTCTGAACTGAAGCGATTGGCTGCGGCTTCCTCCAGAGGAACAATAAGCTCCGCGTCGTGACAACTAAAATATCCTCTGTGGCTGGCGGAGACTCACACGCCATCAATAGTCAATCTGAACTGACTACTCATTTTGTAATTTTCCGTTCTAATTATCGTGGCTGTGGAGGGAAAAAAAAGAAAAAGTATGCACGGCTGTATGTCCTTGTGTCACCTGCCCCTGTGAGATACTTTAACGCCCGGGTAAATAAGAAGAAGACGAGAGACGCATAGCGAGACGCAGTTGTGAACGTCATCGGCCGACGTCGCCTGTTTGTGGCGCGTAGGCCTCCATAGATGTGCCAAAAAGGTGGTACATGGTGTGTGTAGGGTAAACAGGGCTGGGCTGTAGTAGTAGAGACCACAGGGCAAGTGAGTCATCTGCTGTGAGTTCTGTGTGGCGGGGGGTCTGTTCATTAGCGTCAGGAAGTGTAAGCAAAGTTTGTTTTCGCACAAACAGATCAATTCTTGGCGTATTGAACACAGATAGGACATACAGTAACACACACACACACACACAGTCATTTTCCGCGTGCCTGCGTTTGATATGTGTGTGTATTGTGTGTGTGTGTGTGTGTGTGTGTGTGTGTGTGTGTGTGTGTGTGTGTGTGTGTGATTACGGCGGATTCTCTGTCAGGACTTTTTAACAAGCAATGGAAAGCTCGGGGGGGGAAAACGTTGACTAAATAACATCATTCATGCCCCTTACTTCCACCCTTTTCTCTCTCTCTCCTCCTCTCTATCTCTCTCACCCATTACCCTCCCACCCACCCTCCCTCCCGCTTCTCGTCCTCATCTCCCACTCACTCTTTCTTCTTTAATAAGTCCAATATCATCAACCGCCTCTCTCCATCTCACACACTCTCACTGGTCACCCCCCCCCCCTCCGCCCTCGCTCTTTGTGTCTCATCACGTCTTGTTCTTTAACTCTCTAGTCCCTCTCTCTCTCCTCCCCCTGTTCCCTCCATCCATCGCAGCCCACTCCCTATCTCCCTGTCCTCCTGGAGGAGCTGCTGCTGACCTCAGCAGTGCAGCGGGGGGCCGGAGGGACTCGTTAGCACGAAGGCGGCAACTAGACATCATTTACATAGTCGATTAATCTAACTATTATTTTTTAGATGAGTCAATCAATCAATCAAAATGTCATGAATAATAGCAAATGCCGTCACAAGTTACCAGAGTCTAAATTGATGTCTTAAATGTCAGATGAAGCAATCATCTGACAAGCAGCCAAGAAAAAGTATTCACTTTATAATGATACATGAAATAAACATTTGCATTTCTAAAGCCTCAAGCAGCAAATGTTTGGTATTTGAATTTGATAAATGACCAAAACGATTTATCGATTATATCAATTTGATTTGATTAATCGACTGATCGATTATCAACTAATTGTTGCAGCCCTAGTTAACAGTAGCACTGCAAATAATAATAATAATTACTAGAGCCCGACCGATATGGGATTTTTAAGGCCGATACCGATACAAATATTTGGTGATTTAAAAATCGGATATTCCGATATATCGGCCGATATATATATTTAAAAAAGAAATTCCAGAAATGCGTAACAAAACAGATTTACAGCATAAACAGATTTCCCTAACATTAGTTATATGTAGTTATTTATGAGTCCTCGCTAAAATAATAGGATAATGCAGTTGCAACACTTCATCGATGGGTCACACCGCGAGCGACATGAGCAGCAGGCCGGCGTGACAAGCATGTTCAAATAACAATTTCCATGTTTCCCCTGTTTATTATTTAGTAATCAAAATAACAGAAATGGAGATAAAGCATTATAAAGTGCAAAACACACTGCCGCCGCGGTGCGTCTATGACACAAGTGCCGCCCCTAGGGCTCATAGGAAGCGTTGCGCTGCGGCGCGTCAACAGGAATATAGTCGTCTCCCGAGCAGAAGAAAAAAAAAAGAAAAGAAGAAAGCGCCTTTTCGGCAGCACTTGACGCGCGGCGACGCTGTGAAATAGGACAGTGGCGTGAAGTGTAGCGGGTTGCTGCTTCGCGCCGACGCCGCACATTTGCATAAAGTTAAACTAATGTCAACTCTCCTCGTCGCTCTGGAGGCTGCTGCTGCGTTGCTCGCTGCCGCCGAGGCGCCGGCCGCTCCTCGTCGCCAGCTCTCATTGAAAATGAAGGACTGCCAGCCGCTTCTGCTCATGTCGCTTGCGGTCGTGGATAACTCGTTTGCTCTGCCCCACTCTGGCTGAATCAGCTGGTTGTAGGGTTTGTGGCGTTATAACATGGTTGAAGGGCGTTTCGTCCATTTTTTAAAAATATTCGTTTATCGGCCATTATAAATGCCCATACCGATAGTTTGGAAAATGCCTAATATCGGCCGATAATATCGGCCCGCCGATATATTGGTCGGGCTCTAATTTTAAGTAGTCAATCAAATCGGCGATGGCTTAAACAAGGATTTCTTGAAACCTAGACTTTATAACAGCGCTGTTATAAAGTCTAGGTTTCAAGAAATCCTTGTTTTGCTTCACATTGTAGGAATTATGTTGACATGCTATGTTGGCTGCTTAGTTGGCTGTTTAGAGACATATCTTCCATTAAAGCAGCGGAGTAGCCAGGTAGTTTTACATAAAGCAAAAGGAATTAGCGAGGAGCAGCCATTGTCCTATGAGGTTATAGACTTCAGTACTTTCAACTAACATGAGGATGTGTGAATAATGACTTGTGTAGGACTACTCTTTATATCTACCGAATATTTTCCATCATTTTTTTAAATCTGAGGGCCATCTGTCATTTTGACAGATTGCAATTCACACCCTGACCACTTGGTGGCGATGAGCATATTAATTGGCTCTTGTAGAAG
>JAOPJI010000079.1:2611512-2625673 GCA_027122695.1 Merluccius productus
CCCCCCCCCCCCCCCCCCCCCCCCCCCCCCCCCCCCCCCCCCCCCCCCCCCCCCCCCCGCCCCAGTTGTATGGTCGCAGGAAGGCGGACACTTTGCTGCTTATTAGGCGGATAAAGGAGCGCGGCAGCATCTCGTTGGACTCCCGAGTGGTGTACTTGAAGTAGTTGTTGGGGTGAGCCAGCACGTCGAACAGAGTCTTAATCAGCTTTTTATCCTGCGAGGAAACGAAGAGGAAGGATGAGGACAAGGAAGTATGTTGAAGCGTCGACGGCAAAACACACGCGCGGCCAAATGACACACACACACACACACACACACACACACAAGTATTTGATTGTATTTTTGCTTGGTAAATGTCTTATGTGTTGATATTTCTGACTGGAATATAGCCACCTCTGGTGCAATATATGTACTGTGCACTGTCCCCTGTGAAATAAACCTAAAAATAAATAAAATAATAATAATCAGGTATATGTACTATGATGACAAAAGTGCAGCGGCCGGACGGAGCGAGCGAACCTTCAGGATCTCCTGGTGATTCTCGGAGGCGTAGAGCCGCCCATCTCTCACTATGTCCTCCACCAGCTGTTCGTAGTCCTCTGAAATGACACCCCCCACACACCGTTAAAAATTATTTTTTCACATGATTGTGCCCCGTTTTTAACTTTTAGCGCTTTCACGACGCAACCATATAACCATAGCCGTGGGAAGACGTCTTCAACAGTGGGGTGCTGATAAAAAGTGTCAAAAAAAGACCAACGCACCAGTAGTTCGGTATGAATTCATGAATTCATCTAGTAAACATAACGACGTAAAGTTTAACTTACATCATCTCAATATCTAATGTCTAATTTAATATCGGCAAATAAATAATATTATTCTCATTAAAATATATACATAATATACATACAATACACTTAAATACAATTTCATTGTTTAAAGGGGCTATAGACGATATCCTGAACATGAATATAGCAGCAAACAACATATGGCTATGTAGAGATATAGTGGAGTAATGGCGTCCTGACCAGAGAATGAAGGCACCCTCCCTGTGTGTGTGTTGTAATCTGAGCTTCTCTTTTCTTTGTTTTGGTATCTGGGCGTTCATGATAACGCATGTGCAGTGCAAGAGATGAGGTAACACTCCCAATGGTTGTGGTTTGAGATGCCGGTGCTGTAGTGCGACATCTTGTGGCTAAATATATCGTCTATAGCCCCTTTAATGATTTTATTTAATGTATTTTTTTAATGTAACGTAATGTAATGTTTTTTTAATATAACACAAAAAGTGCTTCCTTAATCCCCAGTGGGGGGGGCGCAGCACCCCTACTTCCCCCCAGCAGGTGCCGACGTTCGCCCGCCGGTGTGTGTGTGTGCACGGGTACCATCGTAGGTGACGTAGGGGATCTGGAAGCCCCGCGCGCTGTTTGCCTCGTTGGACTTGAAGCTGATCCACAGCCGCCGGGAGCGGGCGGTGAAGGCGATGGGCCGCTCGTACGTCTGGCACGTCTCGTAGGTGGTGATGGACGTGGCCGACCCTTGGGAGCCGCAGGAAGGAACCGGATCGGTCGGTTAGGCGCAAATCGGAAGTCATACTGAAGCAGTAAGTGAGCCACGAGAGGCCCTGGTTTTACAGAGATTTGCCAAGCCTAACAACGCTCCCCCAGCTGTTCTAAAAATCACTGTAAATCACGGCCTCAAGTGGTTTATTGCTTTAATAAAACAATTACTAAAATGGTTACTATACGCTACCTCATAAGATTTAACAATATAAACACAAACCAACATAAAATGCGAACATTTATTGAAAATACATCATCATTCTTCTGCCAAGCAATATAGTTCCTCAGGACAGCAAAATGGTTGCCAAGCAACCATTCACCATAACATACAGGCTTCCTTTTGCATTTTATAATATACCATAGAACAGATGTCATGACTCGTGCAGTTTTCTTGTTATTTATACAGTTGTAGTCCAGACCACAACCACTCATACAGTCTGGCTTACCGGATGTAGGTTGTTGGTATAAGCCCACCCAAGCTTGCCATTGGGCAACTGCAATAGTTGCCCAATGGCAAGCTCTGGGCGGGCTTATACCGTTGCTGCATCCTGGGCTTAGCGCCGCCCAAGACGATTGTGATTGGTTAAAGAAATACAAACAATACTGTGTTTTTTCCCCCTATACCAGAATGATAGTGAGTAGAGCCAGACCTTTCTCCAGCACTGGCACAGCACTAAAACCAAGTGTGGAGATAGGTCTGGCTATGATATCTGAAAAATGGAAAAAACGGAAATGGATATCCCTCTATCAGAAGTCCCTCCCTCTCTCTCGCCTCTCGCTGCTGAACCCATGTAACTGAAACGGATATCGCTCATCAGATATCGCTCCCTCCGATGTCCCGCCCTCTCTTTCGCCAATACCGCAGATTTGGAGCACCCCGTTCCATTTGGATTAGCCCGTTCTCGTCCTAGGAAAGAGGTTCCTCCCCGCCCCTCTGGATGGGGCAGGAGAGTGTAATGGCCTAAGTAATGAAGGGTGGTGTACACCTCACCGTACAGCTCAGCATTCACCACAATTGTGCCTGCTAAGCTCGTTCCCAAGCTCAGGATTAGGGATTTAATCGTTAACCGACAATATAATTTTTGACCGATTAACACTATCAGTTAAACGGTTAAAAAAAATAATAATTAAAAAATAATCCTCACGTTCTGTTGTCACATGCTCACACAGGCTTCACATAGTCGGTTGAACAGGTTTAGGTGTTTATTTGAATATACCTTCGGAAACGTAACAATTATAGGAAGCTTAAAGTTTGAAAGCATGCATTTGGACCAGCCCTCCTTTCCAATAATAAAACAAATATTTTTGTAATTTTTTATGGGTCACAGACATTCGTCCATTTTTTTATAGCACAATTATTCTTAGCGGTTAATGGGTAATGACCGGTTAACAAGTGTAGTTTATCAGTCAGGAAAAAAAGGCAGAATTAGCATCCCTACTCAGGATCCTGGGTCTTAACACCTCCCTTTAACTGGACCCTGGACTTCCTGACAGGCAATTGGACTCGGCCGTTAAATGCTGCCCAAAAGTGCCTATTCTTCCTGAGGAGACTCAAGAAGTTTGGCATGTATGTCAAAAGTCTCACTTACTTCTATAGGTGCACCATCGACCACTCTCTGGTTATGGCATAAGTGTGGTCTTGGTTTTAAAGTGATGAAAGCAAAGTGATGAAAAAAATGACAAAAATACTTTTCATTTGTCAAGTATTTAATTCAAACAGGAGTATACAAAATACTTCACCATTTGGTTATTTTATGTAGACTATTAATTTATTGAAAAACAGGCTATGTCGTTGGAGATATTAAACAAAAACAAACAAATTGGCCACCCTTAATCTTTCATATAGTGACAATAATGCAACAGTGCTGACGTCACTGTTGCATTATTGTCACTATATGAAAGATTAAGGGTGGCCAATTTGTTTTTGTATACAATTAAGAAGCTATAATAACAAAATGTGCTCACTCTGGTAGGTCCCGATACGAAATAAAGCACACCCTTAATTCTGACATTGGGGGAATATAATGAACAGGGTTTCATTTCTCCACTTATAATTATTTGGTAGTTGCCAAAATGATTTCACAGCCCACCAAAGGTAAATCTCGACAGGCAAAAATAGAATAATAAAAAAAAAACAGCTAATAAAATCTGAATGAATGTGCGCAAGATTTTTTTTTTCAGTCAGTGTATGACGTACATCCGCTGTCTGCCTACTAGCTGTTGTAATGCTGCTTGCAATTTAACTTGTTTGTGGCTCAATTTCAAAAGTGTACATTTCGCAAGTGTAAATTAATTTCCTAACAGAAACCACTATTTATAAAAGACATGGAGCAATATGTCAACAACTACCAAAAAAAAAAAAAAGTAATCATAATATCACATAATAATTACGTGGCCTTGATTTTGTATCAGAAACCGCCAGAGGCACAGCGTTGCATATAGCTTCTTAAATTTGTACTAAAACAAATCAGCCACACCTAATCTTTACTCAATGAAGCAAAACTGATTCATAAAATGCTTTCAATTAGTTTGACCACATTTGTTTCACTGGTTCATCAACTTTGTTGGAAGGGGTGGGGGGTTGCACAGATGCAGTGAAGTGATTTACGTAGATTACATATAAGGATGGTATAGCTTTTCATAGGACTCATCCGAAATGTCATGAGGACATGTTGAGACAGCACACAGTGGAGTGGGTGGGAATCATTGTCCAGGACAGAGGGGTTCAACTAAACTGAACTACGCTAAATGGATTGAACGAGGGTCACAAATGTAACCACTGTTTTACTAACTCTGAATTTAATTCCTTCATCCCCTTCGTCTCTATTTTTGTATTTTTCGAAAGAAATAGTTCACTGTCAAACCCAGCTTATTTACCCAGCCAAGTGGACACCCTGGTACTCGTTGTAATCCTAAACGACCTCTAATCTCCACCACCCCAGACAGAGAGAGGGGTAACATGAGTCTGGGATCTCCTCAGGTCCACCACCAGCTGCCTGGTCTTATGGACGCACACCCTTATATACTCAAGCATCTCCTCACCATCTCCTCAGGGAGAAACCGATTTATTGACATTGTGATTAAGTGATTCTTAACACCAATTTAATAAATAAACCTTGTTTTACCAATGCTCAACCTGATCAACAAGCAAAGCCACCTCAAAAACTACAAAGGCAAACAAGACCAAACAACTCACGCTTGTGATGTCAATTTGTTCCATACTATAGGAATCTCAAGCAGTTGTGTATAATAAATAAGCAAGTCAAGTAGTTGTGTATTTCGTTAGATACTTTCATTGAAATCCAAATTTAAAAGTGGTCAAAATAATTGGAAGCATTAGCCCAATCTGATGCTTTATTGTGACTATTAAATATTAGGTGTGGCCTATTTGTTTTAGCACACAGAATGCGAGAACTCTGGTGTGTTTTAGGAGTCTCATTGATGAACAGGGCATCAGATTGCAAAAAAACCCAACATATTTTAGCTGGCTATATCTTATTTTTGTATTGCAAATTAAACAGGCATGACACACGCACACACACACACACACACACACACACACACACACACACACACAGGTTTACCTAAAATTATGAGGTCATTAAACTTTTACTAATTATTTGATATTGACAAATAATGTCCCCTAATTTGAGAAATCAAACACGAGTCAAAAAAAAAAGAAAAGAAAATCAAGTCACTCTGTAGGCTAAAGCAGAAGGCATCAACTCATATCCACACACCACGAACCTATGCAGTGAGAACACACCACATGCTCATTTCAGCATATCTCTGATGAGAGTGCCTGTTAGCTAAAACAATCTCAGCATTCTTGGCATCCACTTGCACTATCCTGGCAGGAGTTGGGGTTTGGAGACAGTGAACAATCCACACAGAGTAGACCCAGGTATGGATAATTACCCTTTTATCTAGATTAATCTAGATGCTCTTCCACTGGCTGACTAAACAACTCAAACTAACTCAATAAAGGACAATCTTAAGATAATTGCATGATAAATGCCAACATTTTCTAAAAGTTGTTTTCACAAATGTGTTACTAAGCAATAGAACAGTTTTCGTTCTGCCACATTGGCAAAGACTGCTATATCTGGTTTTCCTAACAGCCTATATGGAGACTAGCGGACAAACTGTTTGTGTGAGTTGTGAGTGTGCTATCTGTGGTCAGTGTCAGAGAGGGCGGTTGTCGAGAGGTCAACAAACAGTTCCTAAGGGGTGAATCTAATGTTATAATAAATATAACGGTTTATCGTCTGAAGCCAGCATTGTATTGACACAAAATTAATGTACCCTAATTGTAATACAAAGAGCTAGAAATAGATGTGCTTTATTCAGAAATATTGGCAAATGGCCATCGCAAGTCACAGCAGCTAAAGATGTCTTAAATGTACTTGCTTTGCCTGACATGCAGCCAGGAAAAACACTGAATCTTTCATTGTATAATAATCTGAAACTGCAGTTTCCCCCCCATGCATCCAGCAGTGATGCAGCACCACCACTGGATTACTATCACCACTGCAATCATTCATGCAAAATAAATTAAATAAATAATAATATGCAAGTTGCAATTTTGTATGATTATATATATTTATATAAAAAACACTGACAGCCAAATAATGTTATGCGATAGAATAAAAAGCACATGACACTGCAGGTGGCATTAGCACATGAATGGCTTTAGACTAAATGTAAAAGAAGAGAAAAAGTAACACAACATGTCATAAGACGTCATAAAACGTCATAAGAAGTAGCCTACATATTTGATTGAAGCAACAATATTGATGACGGTGGGATGGCTACGAATTGCAGACTGAAAACTGTATTTGCCGTAAGATTAATGCCAAAATCAATCACAGCATCACAACACATCAGCACTGGAAACATGCACATCAGCACTGTGCACGCAAACATCAACATAGTGCACCCGATATATTCTGGAAACACTGAACAGAGAAAATAAAACACATTTGCATTCCTCCTAGCCTAGGTATAAGCAGCAACTGCCTGGTGTTTTTACTTAATAAATGACTTCAGCAGAACTAGATGATTAATTCAACCTCTGTTGGGCTCAAATGTGTCATTTAATCATTTTGCAGATGCTTTGCTTCATCCAAGGCTTCTTAAAGATGAGGCTGGGAACAATCAAAGCATCCAACAAATATTGGAGCACATAGAAACATTTTGAAGAACCAAGTACCCTAACCCTTAAAATAAACTCGGCAGATTAAGGAGTCAGAGCATGAGGTTACTCATTTTTTTTATTAGTAATAGTCAAATATTAAACTTGTCAGAATGTGTGATAGATAGTGTAAAGCGCTGCGTGATGGTGATATTACACTTAGATTGCCTATCTGTAGGTACACACCAGGGCTTCATTAAGTGCCTCTTGTTGGAGCAGACGTTATGAGACCTTACGCCAGCAATACCTGAACTCATAATGGAAACACTTCATGTGCTCGCTTCCTCAAAACTTTCTTGTTGGGACAGTGAATTAAAAAAAGATTACAAGCGTAAAATGTTGATGTTAGTTTACATTACACTGGGGACGTGTTGTGCAGGTGCGCAGCACTGCAACCAGTGGGAGAAGCGATGTAATGGGCTGTCTGTGTCTAAGCTGGGGCCCATTTCAAGAAGCTGGATTTCCAGGTTAACCGAATATTAGACTCTTAGTTCATTAGGGTCACCATGGTGACATTAGTTCAGTCACCATGGTGACTCATGCTGTGAGGCAAACTTGGTATATCGATTGGTTAACTCCGAGATAACCCCGCCCACGGTTGCAGTGGCCACTTCTTTCTCTCGTCTCATTGGTTTAGATATAATGACATAGCCAAAGCCATTGTAAGGCCTATCTTTTTCCTCCTCGTTAATATTTTTGAAGTAATAGGCGATTTCTAGACTCTTAGTTACACACTTAAACCTCCACCCACACCTACAGGACTTAAGCAGTGATTTATGTGAAACCTCTGCACGATGACATAATGGCCTTTGTCAGACCTGCGGTGGACATCGGACCGCAGATCGTTGCCCGGGCAGAAACAGATGTGACCTTCCTTGCACACAGTCAACTGGAGCTTCACTTTTCTTCAAAAAATAGATGAATTTACTGTTCAGGTTTTGTTATTTTTATCACCGATATCATCAGTTTGAAAAAAAACAACAACCTGTCTGGCCAATGCTAGATAGGCTTCAAGCAGTAAGAGCACTAAAATAGCAATGACTGCTTAGACAGCACCATGACCGATCCCATGATCTGGGATGCGATAGAGGATGTCTTCTTAGGCCTGTTATCAACCTATCCCAGACTGAATGAAGTCTTCTCTCGAAATTGAACGGTGTGCTGTTGTGAAACCGAGGCAGAGTGCAGCTCTTTCCAGACCTCCTGGTTTAAGCTTTAAGTTACTCTATGATCTTCTTACCTGCTACTTGAAACGGGGCCCCCTGCACACGCATGCAAGCATGCATGCATGCATGCACACATGCTGTATGTGTTTAAGAGTGGAAGAAAGAGACACGCAGACGAGGAGGAGGAGGAGGAGTGGTGGGTGTAATGGCCGCCTTGGCGACATCCGGTGGCGTGGCGGCGCCAGGTGTGTGGGATGCCGTTAAGTTCACTGGACACCCCTGTTCACTGCTGGCTGCCATGCTGTTGAAGCAGAGACCAAGCCTGATGCGGACTGTATATAAACTAACTGTAGGTAGTCTCACAGAGCCAGCCTTCCATTCCATTTTTATTTTCACTGAAAAAACTTAAAATTAAAATCATGATGTGGGATTTGTTGGGGTCTGTAGCAAACAAACATGTTTTCTTACATCTGGAGAAACAAAATTGAAACAAAATCTCTGCAGCACTACAGTACTTTATACATTCATACAGAGTTATACATTTACATTTACATGTTCTCACCTTTTTAGAAAACTGCATGCTCCTACAATTTGGATACTGCACATGGCCATATTGCGATTTAAATAATATTTCAATTAATCGCTTAGCACTACCCCAAACCACAACCAAACCAAACAACACCTTTGCTTGAATGCTGTGTTCACTGTCCAGAGCCTAGAGCCTTTGTCTCGGGGATCTAATTCCTGAATGCTGTCATTTATGAAATAACTGAAATCCCTACAAAAACACAATGATAAAATACTGTGAAAAATACTAAATACTGAAAATACTGTGCGAAACTACCCCTTGCCCACTAGCCCCTCCCTCCACCTCAGCCTTGCTTATTAGAAGGCCACTGCCACAGTCACACACCGGCTGTGGACTAGAATTATAACTACTTGCTTTGATCCTAGGACAATTAAGTACACTCCGCTTTCATTACGTTTTCAACAGACTCTAACTTGTTTTGTCTGCTGTGTGTTGATACATTGCTGGTCTGGGTCAGAGTCATAATTTAACTTATGATGGCAACTGCAGAGCTCTTGGGAACGGTATTGATTGCAGCGTAGATCAGGCACTGGGGAAAGCTGAGCTCCCAGCAAAGTTTGATCTGCTCAACTACTTTTTGGGTGAAGCTGGCTTGAGGGACTGAGGGGAACAAAAATTAGGAGAGGGTGAGACAAAGAGATTTTCCATTTTCATAAGCCATCTACTGTCTACAGATAATTCTATTGAGGTAATTTGGTCACTTGTGAGTCAATCAATCAAAGTGTGTCTTCTTCATAATGGCCCACCTCCACGGCACACTGCAATGCTCAGAAAAACTCGTCGCAAACACTTGTGCAAATGATGATGGCCTGCGTTTGGGCTTTGTGGTCTTAGAAAGTTGTAGGACATAAGTTGTTGTTCAGCTGACTGTGTGCAAATGCAGCTACACTTTCTGTCTCGCATTCAGTCACTGGATTGGACAAATAATCGATTCAGTGAGTTGTGGCGGACCATCCATAGGAATGAATTTAGTGCCCTGCTTCTACGCTTCTCTGAGCATTCTTCCATTCGCCACTAGTCGTCCACACCTAAAAGCTATTAGTTAGAGATAAACGTTGGAGATGCAGATGGGAATGCTGCATTCATATCAGTTTCACAAGTGGGAGTGTTCATCCAGATGTATGACTGATAGATCAGCCAACCAGTTAGTACAGTACAATGGATAGTCTGGTAGGCTCCCCATCATACATCTGGGTGAACACTCCCACTTGTGATGTCACTAGAGGGTATATTTTGACTTAGATTTTGACTGCCTTATAATGGCTAATCAACATCACACCTGGTGGTAAAATAGGGGCCCTTTGAAGACTGGGTAAGCGAATGACATCACAAATCATAATGATCTTTTTGACCCATTTTGCTTGCACATCTACAAGGCTGAGGCCTTGATCACACATCTGGTGGAGAAACATCCCAAAGCTGTCCCCCAACAACAACAACAACAACAACAACAGCCACAAAAAAAGCGAGAAATAGTTAACCTCTGTCTCAATCAACAGGGGACTGTAAGATGTGGAGGAGACACAGAATAAAGATTTTAAAAAATGGAGGGGGGGCTCTCACACACACACACACACACACACACACACACACACACACACACACACACACACAAACAGGTGTGCAGGAGCTGGCGTGTGATTGTTGTTTAAAGGCAGAGCGGGTGTGATGAGTCTCTATACAAGAGCAAAGAGGTCTTCAAAGAGAGGCGTTGTCAAAGAGAAGAGACAGAGAGAAAGGTTCCTCCAGCAGTCCCAGGTTAAACCCTCCTTTAGATGTTGCTCTGAGCATTACGCTTTAGCAGTGGTTTTAAAGTCAACTGTGTAGACCACACACACACACACACACACACACACACACACACACACACACACACACACACACACACACAAACATTCACGATTTATTGTTGAATACTACCACCTTGTGGTGATTATTTAACTGTGCACTTAAAAACGATTGGTATTGAATTTAAAAGCAAATTCATGCGAGTAGGCCGATATAACGTATACATAGCCTATTTGTAATCCATATAGGGTTAAGTACTCAGAATAGGGCTGTAATAGCAGGGTAATAATCCTATGATATAGTACACTCCCAAACTGTTAAACCCATTTAAACAGGTGCAGTTGGTCGGTTTGTAACACTTTCAATTCCTCGAATCATGAGCCATGTGTAGATACTGCGATGGTGATGGATCCCACTGCAGTTCCTGGTTATACTCACCCACATTGCCCAGAATCACGTTGTGAATGGCTGGGGAGGTTAGAGATGGTTAAGTTTAGGTATTAGGTTTGAGATGGTTAGGTTTAGGTAGAGATGGTTAGGTTTAGGTATGAGGTTAGAGGTGGTTAGGTTTAGGTATGAGGTTATAGATGGTTAAGTTTAGGTATGAGGTTTAGAGATGGTTAAGTTTAGGTATGAGGTTATAGATGGTTAAGTTTAGGTATGAGGATTAGAGATGGTTAAGTTATGTAGGCCTATAAGGTTACAGATGGTTAACTTTAGGTATTAGGTTACAAATGGTTAAGTTATGGGCGAGGTTAGAGATGGCTATGTTTAGTAAGCAGTGTGTCACCAGCCAATCACGGGCGCAGATAACAGACAACACAGCAATAAAAAATAGCACAGATATTACAGTAGTTACAACATCTTCAATTGCCAATAGTTCGTGCTTCCATCTGTTGCAATGCAATGTTACGACCGCACGACGACATATAAATGCCATGGCCGTGGGTGGACTGTCTGCGCACTTCGGGAGCATCACTTGCGACTAGTGATTAGGTCCTGTAGCTGAGGCTGATTCTGCAGGCTATTCCAGGCAGAGCTCTAGGGACAGTCATGAGCACAGTTTTTTTGAGAACGTCATCCATATTATTATTTTTTAATGGGTAGCAGGACAACTAGCTGGGGTCCTTTTTCCAATATGGTTTTATAGATGACATTCAGTGGCTAAAGCCAGCGAGTAGAGAGAGTAGGCCATTAAATCGCAATGATAAGTGAGGGTTTTACAATGGGGGATGAGCCTTAAAGCTCCATGATACATATGATACACTAACATATGAAGAGAATGAGCTGGTGCATTGCTGTACAACAGATCACCATAATCCAGAATAGGCAGGTGGTAGCTCTGTTGTAAAACCAAGTTCACTAACTTGAACTTGCTTTTTTAGCAGCTGCAGTATATGTACTTTGAAAGTAAGTTTAATCAGTAGAGAGTATTTAAAATGAACACCAACAACATTTATTATGAACACCAACAACATTCATTGACAACACATTTGGCGATTAGAGATCGCCAAATTATAATTCATGGGGACAATGGATCCCATGAAGTCTGCCAGGAGATGAATTCCCCCCTGACGGTGTCTAGAAGCTGGTGGTGGAGGTGACTATGATGGGATAGACGCTGGTGGTGGTGGTGACTATAGATGGACCTTGGCCCTGGAGGACACCATCTCTTTCTCCACAGACAGGTGGTGAAGGGGATGGAGGAGGGCTGCACAAGTCGCAATGAAAAGAACGGGACGCGAATGAATGAGATGTGTATACGCTTTGCATTTGCACGCAATAGAGTGGTGCAGGGATGACGTATTTTTGAAGGCCAACACGGAAGTTAGCGTCGCCCTGGTTTCCCTCGACAAAAAGGGTTTTTTCCATTGGATTTGGGATTATTGCAAAAAATAAGCTCTGTGGCAAACAAAAGTTTATGATACTCACACGTTTTGTTAAGCAAGATAATCTTCACCAATGAACACTACGTTCATGATTTTTGAATGAGTCCTAAAACCCGGAAATCCGTTAACATTTTGACACTTCCGGTTCCCTCGTCTCGAAGTCAATGGGTTTTTTTGAATGGGTTTTTGGTTAGATGCCTGAAATAAGGTATGTGGTTAACACAAGCTTAAGAGATTGCCACGTTTTGGTCTACGACCTAAAATATGTCAGTAAATACCCCACTCGTGAATTTTGAAACTTTAACGTGCCTTAAAAAAAACTTCTGGCAATTGCATTTACTTCAAAAATCATAAAAGTAGTGCTTTGGTAGGTCAACCCGGAAGTGAGCATCGCCCTGGGTTCCTTCGACAAAAAGCCAATGGGTTTTTTCCCATTAGATTTTGCATTATTACAGAAAATAAGCTCTGTGGCAAACAAAAGTTTATGATACTTACACGTTTTGTATGATTTTTGAAGTGTAAATGCAATCGCCAGAGCTGATCAGCCAGTTTGATCCTTTTTTAAAGGCTCATATTGAAAAATATGGAAACGCTGGCAGAGGAACCCCATCCTACCTCTCCCTGAATGTGTGTGAGGAATTCATACAGCTGATGGGACAGAAAGTGCTCGAGGAAGTAATCAGCAGAGTGAAACTCGCAAAGTATTTCGCTATCAGTGTGGACTCCATGCCAGATATCACACATGTGGACCAGCTGACTTTCATCCTGCGGTACGTATCACCAGAGGGCTGTATAGAGGAGCGCTTTGTAAAGTTCCTCCCTATTGAAAGCCACACGGGAGAAGCATTGTTCAACTCAGTTATTAGTGTTTTGGAGGAGATGGGCATTGACATTAATAACTGTAGAGGACAATGTTATGACAATGCTAATAATATGTCAGGAGCCTACAAAGGCGTGCAGGCCTGCATCAAGCAGATCAACTCATTGGCACAGTGAGTACCCTGTGCAGCACATACCCTAAACCTGGTGGGGGTCAACAGTGTGAACTGCTGTGAGGAGACTGAACAGTTTTTCAGTTTTGTACAAGCTGTGTTCAACTTTTCATCAAAGACCACTTCATGCTGGCAGATGATCAGGGCAGGGTTGCAGCCCAATGATAATAAAAGAATAGAGACTTTGAAATCGCTTTCTGACACAAGATGGTCAGCGCACACTGTTGCAACCAAAGCCCTATGTCAGGATGCAGCAGTCTTTACTCAACATTGCTGATGATGAGCCCCAGAATTTGAGCCCCAGAGAGGAGGCTAGGGCACTGCACAACAAGATGAACAAACTGGAAATTGCATTAATGTGCAACATGTGGAATGCCATCCTTCAACGGGATCAGTTTGATAGCTTTGAGACAGCTGCAAGGAACATGTACCCCATTGTGTCTCATGAGTACAAAGCAGATACCCAGCGAAAGAAAAAAAGAAAGAGACAGGCTGATGAGTCATCTGAGCCTGAGTGCGAGCTATCAGCCCGCAAACGCTTCTGTACATCTGTGTATCTTTGTCATTGACCGTTTAGTGTCAGAACTGCACAGAAGGTACCAGTCATACAAAGATGTGTGTGAAAACTTCGGGTTTTTAAATAGGTTGCACTTGATTTCCCCCCCAAGACCTCCGCTCAGCAGCATTGAGCCTGCAGAGGAAATACAACAGTGACTTGGAAGAGGACTTTGTGGAGGAGGTGGTACAGTTCAGAGAATTTGTACTGGATGAAAATGTGAGCAGCACGTCTGCAGTGGAGTTACTGAAATTTTTAAGAAGAAGAAAACTCCATACAGTGTTTCCAAACACAGACATAGCTCTACGGCTATTCCTGACTATGCCAGTGACCAACGCGAGCGGAGAGCGGTCCTTCTCCAAACTGGGCTTGGTGAAAAATAGACTGCGATCAAGCATGCAGCAAGACCGAGTCAGTCATCTCAC
>JAOPJI010000079.1:2737187-2747671 GCA_027122695.1 Merluccius productus
ACACACACACACACACACACACACACACACACACACACACACACACACACACACACACACACACACACAGCCTTTATGCTATTTCATGTGGCAACACATAGGTTTAAACATAATTTGTTAAAGGAAGACAACCATTAAACTGGAGATGCTGACATCACTAACACGGATCCATAACCGTTTAAAAAAAATCCTAACAAAAAATGTTTGACAATGGAAAAAATGGATAAGAAAATGTGGCAAACTGGCCCATCTTTAAACTTTTCTGTTTTGTTCACTTGGAAAAGCTGCCAACCCTGCTTTAAGTGTCACACCTTTTTCAAAATAGTTAAAATCGGTCGAGCTAAGTGTCATTTTATTTTCCTTTTTTTGTGCTACTTATAATTCCACTCCTGGACTATTAAAGTATGGAGGACCAAAGCACTCAACATTATATAAATTACTCAATTATTAAATTAATAAATACATATTTACATAGATAAGAAAGGTTCCGTAGCTACTGATTGGCTAATCCTCTCAAATCGATTATTTTACCATGTTTCTTTGACAACTCAGGAGTAGTTTGTGTTTTCATCTTGATAGTAAATGGCTTGTTTGAATCAAGAATAGAAAAGCAACGCTTTTTTCTTTTCACTTCTCAAACTAAATAATGAAATAAGGTTGAGACAACGGTGGGCGTGGCTTAGAGCTTAGGGACGTTACGGTTGTGTCAAGAGTCTACCGGTGGACTCTTATCAGCCTAATGAATGAAAGTCAAGTCAACGTACCTTGTTGGTTGAAAGACGGTGAGTTTGACCATTATTTTACCTTCACACTTTATGTGGCCAATAATATAGCCACAAACTACTCCTGAGTTGTCATAGAAACAGGGTAAAATAATCAGTTTGAGAGGATTAGCCAATCAGAAGCTGCGGAACATGAGCTAAGGGCTCATGTTATAATGAAATGTAGCATTGTGAAATGGACCATTCGGAAATAAGGTATTATGAAATTAAATGGGATACGGTTATTGTTGAGAAATATGTTTCATAATAATGTGGAACATATCATATTCACAAGACTTCTAATCGTCAAACTAATATGTTTAAATTAACACATACATAAGACAAATTAAATGGTGATCTTAAATTGGCTCACCAATTAAATGGTGAGCCAACAGAGCAGCGCATACACTATACATAGAACGACTAAGGCCGCATAGCAATGATGGGAAACTAGTCTGCCTTCTGCCAGTTATTGGTCACATTCCAGCTGCAGGGAGCAGACATGAAGTCAGACACAATATGGGAATGGGACTAGACGTGGCTATTTCAGGAAACCCGGACGCAGAAAGGAACATCTGACTCAATTCACTCTGTACACGTGCGTGCATGTGTACCCACTACTATCTCTCTCTCTCTCTCACACACACGCTCACGCACACGGACGCCTGGCATTTCCATGTGGGCACAGGGCTACAGCGTTTAGCTAGCATCTTGAACAACCAAGCGCTGTCATGCTAGGAAGCATTTTCATGAGCATGTTACCTCTCTCTTCTTCTTGGTGAGCTTAGCGGAGCCTGGGCCGCCCTTCTTGCTCTCCTCCAGGGCCATCTGTAGTCTCAGGTCGTCTCCTCTGCGCATGCGCTCCTCCTGCTCACACAGGAGAAAAAGAGCTCCATTGTTAGCAGGACTGCCATTTTGGATCCACTGGATTTTTTGGCATTTAGACACTTCATACAAGGCCACCATAATATTAGCCTGTGACCAAAAATACAGGTAACCATAACCAATTTAAATTATACAAAAATAAAATAAAAAGCTATGCAAATGATAGAACCTCATAACTCGTCATGGGATTATGCTGAGTAATAGGCAGAATGTGGCTGATCTGACATTTGAGCATGGCCTTTTCATTTCCTCATTTGAATGGCACAGACAGATGTTAAGTGACATGTCGATGTTTCCATGTCGGAGTGGTGCAACCAGTGTCATTTTAGTAAGGAAAATTACACTTTTTTCCAGTTTCCAAAGCGTTCCAGTAATTCTCGACAGCCAAGTTGTTATCTTTTGTCGAGAGAACCCCAACTACAGAGATTAGGGACCATATTTCCACCACTTACAAATAAAATGCTGTCCTTTACAGTTCTGGCAGAGTAAGAGGCCGATGTGTTTGGCAAGTGTGCTTGTGTTGTGCGTGTGTGTGTGTGTGTGTGTGTCTGCCTGTGTGCGTCTGCCTGTGTGTGTGTCTGCCTGTGTGTGTGTGTGTGTGTTCCATGTGTGTGTGTCTGCGTGTGTGTGCATCTGCGTGTGCATGTGCGTGTGTGTGTACCTGCTCTGCGGCTTCCCGGCTCATGGCCAGGGCCAGCTGCAGTTGCAGCTCCTCCTCTCCGCTGGTCTGAGGCCGGGCCTGCTCCAGCTCAGAGCCAGCATTGGGTGATGTAGCTACAACACACACAGACACAAGGAGAGACAGACAGAAACTTAAGCAATATGATTTCACAAAATAAACAGCAACATAAAATGCGGCATATGAACAATAGAAAGTTAGACTGGAAAACTGTTATACATGAACCATATCAAGTATGTTGAGGGAAAACTAGAACCAGGAAAAGTAGCTACATGAAATGGCTGCAGAGTAAGTGAGTGCGTGAGTATCCAGCACTTTATCCAAGCACTTTAGTGCGACAGGTTTTGCACAGTACCTGTTGCTGGTGCACATCTGCAGCCTCAAACCCGAAATACTTCCAATTGACGGCTTTACTATTTTACGGCATGCAGGCTATGTGTAAAATAGTTGGCACAGCAGATCTCGGGTCAGGAGCACTGCAAAAAAACGCGGCTTTGGCGATCATGGGATCGCGTTGTCTGAAATCGCAATTTCGATCAGAAAACGATAAATCGTTCAGCCCTATAGTACATTTAACCTTTGTGTACATAATTACAAAACACCATGAGGCAAAAAACAAACAATATAGCCATGTGGCTACACACTGAACAGAATAAAGTGTGTACACACACACACCTAGTCAGAAAACAGCAGCTTTGTTTTCCTAGATCTGATGCCCTTGCTTTAATGTGTAACAGAAAACAACAAACAGCAAACATTCATCAAGGCACTATCTTTCAATATTTTTGATTCATAAAGTAGTGCCTTTCTGAAAACTCAAGGCACATAGCGTCAAATAACAACCTTTTTTAATGATCAGTGGACCTGGCATTAGGGATCTGAGCTGGGATGGGGTGGGGTTTCAGAGTCTGCAACCAAGTCTGCAATAGGACGCCAATACAGTCTTTCTGACAGGAAGTGATGAAGGACCAGATAAGGGTCTCAAATGAATGAGTGGAATCCAGACTCAAGCTCGAGTTGCAGGCGTCAGATGATGGAGCCATGAGCTCCATTTAATCTGCTTGGCCTTCTCTTCAGCCTGCCAATATTGAGCCTGTTCTAGGTGAACAGAGGAAGAGTGGCTGGGGCAAACACATGGGCTCTCTCTCATATGAATATTATCTGTATGAGGGCATCTTTCCAAATGTTCCCTTTTGCCTTCTCCCTTCCCTCTCCTCTCCCCTCCTCCGATGTAACCCTCCTTTCACTCCTGCACACGACATGAGGAGAAAGTCAAATAGTAAAAGAAGGGCGACGATGTTATCTTTACGACATGACCAGACCGACCCTAATGAAGATTGTGACACTGAAAGGCCTTCGACTGGTTCACATGCATTAAGGGAAGATGTCACTAATATGAGATTAATGAGAACCATGCTGGGCTGTACTCATTACGACAGTGTCAGGTTATATTTAGACCCCTGAAGATGAGGGTAAGTAATAGTACAGAGGCTCTGTGGCCAGACTGGGCCATGGTATTATTTTGACACAGTCAAAATTGTCAATGCTTTTCAGCACCCACATCCTCCACCTTTAAGGGTTAAAATGTGAACCAGAAAGCCGGTGTCCTATTCAGGACACAACAAGAATGGCTCAAGCCACCAAAGCCCTTCCCCCACCCACACAGATGACCACGATTAACATATATATGCACAATATACAAACTGATCCTAAATCGCTAATGCCATGCAGGCGTGAAGACGGGACAAAATCTGTTTCTATTCAAAAAAGGATTCACTTGAAATCCGGAGTGACACGTGCCGATTCACGTCACATTCTGTGATCTGGTCAAAATACTGAAGTTGAATGTTATTTTAAAAAGATGAGGGGGGAAAACCCCTACTAATGGGTTCTCACTGCATAATACATCAGCCTGGTCTCACAGGTGACGACAGGTAGACAAATGCCCCCGCCCCTCTCATTTGCCCATTTAAGCCACCATTAGTGTACAGGATACACACCATACATTCTTTCCAACCGCTGGGAACTTTATACCCCTCCTGCCCCCCCACTTGGCTACAAAGCCGGAATGTCTTACAACAACAGTGGTGTTGGTGCCCTGGTGCCACAAAGCCAAAACATTGATTACCACGGCTGCCCGTAATAGCCTCCTAGCACAAACAAACAGTGTGCAGAGCCAAAATGTTGGCTGTTGTGGGAATGTGCCATATATGATGAGAGCCTCGTCACAGCGACGCAACAACCATGACCACTAATAAACCACTACTACCATTTTGAAGTCACTTCACTTTTTAGATTAGTTGGTCACCCTTTTTCCCCAAATGCATAGTCCTCTGGTGTCATGTTTTAATGTCTGTTTCAATGGTTCGCCTATTGGTTCAACATATTACTGTGACATCTAATCCCCAAATCCTTGCTTTTGTTGTCACCGCACGGTGCCAGGAGAGCGATAGAGCTGTGGACACAACACGGGTCTTAAACCAAAACCCTCAGCCCATATTCACGCACTTCCATCCCCTTTCTGTGGAGGAACTTTGTGTCTTTATGCGTTTAGAGACCACTGGTGTAGATCTATGTAAAGCTTTCTTTATTCTAAAAAAATGGGGATTACGAGCCGTTAACTACAGATATGTCCCCATGGTCCACATTGCCCATCCGATCAGTGCTGAGGGTAACAGCAGTGAATTTGCACGCTATTTGCACCATCTGTCCTTACATGGCAAGATATTTTTTAATGCAAATCTACCCATTATTGTTACACCCAAAATAGTCACAAATGAATACGTGCTGGACGTGGAACCAAGGGGTTTTTCTTGAGAAAGAACAAAAGAACACACACACACACACAGAGGTCGCCCTTGATGCGGCGCTTCATTCACACCAAAGCTGTGCAACAACACCCGGAAAGGTTTTGTTGGAATCTCAAAAATCCCCCTCCCTCTCTCTCTTTCTCTCTCTCTCTCTCTCTCACTCTCTCACTCACACACACACACACACACACACACACACTCACACTCACACACACACACACACACAAAATTGTCCAGTAAGTTTCCCTTCCGTATTCACTCCAACTGATGACTCAGCTGGCCACAACTTCCGAACACTTGCATAGTAATTCATATACTGGAATTTGAGAATACAGACACGAACACACACACGCCCCCGAGACTGACACATTCCAGTAAATACTAGGGCTGCCCCCCAATAGTCGACCGACCCTTAGTCGATCGACAGAGGCTTAGTTGAATAAGTTTTCATTAGTCGCGCAAAAAGTAAAACAAAAATAAGACGCCACAAGCATCGCTAAAGAGAGGAGTGCTGCTGCCTGACCGTCTCCTCGGTGGGTATACGCCTGGTCAGGTATAGGCCCTCACCTGGGCAGGTATACACCGCTTGACACACGGGACTAATACCGGTGATCGTGTCTTTAGTTTCCTGTGTCGGGATTGCTGGAATTCTGTGCGTGAATATCTGTTGAATATCTAATATCTTTCTAACTTTAAAAAACACTTTTGTATTTTTAAAGACAAGACGGTTGTCGCACATCCCTCGTAACTACGCCCGCGAAGGTGAACCCTCCCAGACTCTGCTATTAACATTAACCGCTCCCCCGGAGGAGCCGCACATCCACACACACCGGAGTCCGGACACAAAAATACGAACAAACATTTTTTCCATTTGCTTGCTTTTAAATAAAGTTGTGTGCAGTTACACAGCGTATAAATACGATTATCAAAAGTGTTCAATTTCTCCTTCCTGGTTGTTCTGACAACCTTCAGCCCACTTTGTGCGTGTGCTTGTAAAAACAATATTTTAAAGGCTGATCATTACGGTATTGTATCATCTGTAAAGTAGCACAAGGTTAACAGTGTTTCTTTGATGAGACTCTCGCCCTGGAACTCGAACCATTTTCTGATGCCCGCCAAATAAATCAAAATAATTACGTTAAAAGTGTGATGATAGGTTGACCATCGGCTTGAAATGGCAACTAAGAAAATCTTTAGACAGGGGGCAGCCCTTGTAAATACACACATTTTCAGTCTCACAACACAGAGAAACAGGCAGGACATAACCCACAAAAAACTAGCATGCAAATTCACCCACACATAAAACACCAAGCTTGCCCCCACGGCCCCTTGCTGTGGTGGAGGTCAGAGGTCACTGTGTCTCTGTGTGAATGGAAAGGAAAATAATGGGCGGGTCCTCTCGCTTTCAATTCAACACCTCCATTTTTCTTGTGCTGTTCCACATTTCACTTCCTCTCTGCCCTCCCCCCACATCTCTTAACTGTCAGTCTCTTGGCCCCATCTCTTCTCTCCTCTCACGTCCTCCCGTCCCTTTCTCTGTTTGAGATCCCTTTTTGTCACTTTTAGGATGAGGCCCTGGTGGTCTGGTAAAGCGACCAACAGAGCGGGAGACACAAAGAAGCTGGTGAACCACCCAGTGGGTGAGTTTCATCAAGGACTGATTGTGGCCCATATACCTGGTTCTCTCCACATTGGGAGTGACAAGTTTGAAAACAATCAGATGCCGTTGTTGTAGACAAAGGGGAAGGGTAGTGTCATTTTTTTCTCTGCGTGTGCGTGTTTGTATGGCTTGTCTAAGAACGCAGCCCCAGTCAACCCTGTGCCGCAAGCCAGAGATGGAGCAAAGGGAAGGGTCAGGGTTGGCTTCCGGATGTAGGACAGAACCATACCATCTGGGACTGTGGGTGAAGAATAGACGGAGCATATGTGTGTGTGTGTGTGTGTGTGTGTTAATCACCATAATATAACAAGACAATGGGCTTAATCATTTCTGCAGCACAGTACAATGGTAGTGCACAGACAATCAAATGCAAGGTTAGTTTCTCCAGCACGGAATGCTGGTGGTCTACAGCGAATCAGATTAAAGGTTAGTTTCTACACCATGGAATGATGGTGGTCTACAGCCAATCAGATTAAAGGTTAATTTCTACACCATGGAATGCTGGTGGTCTACAGCCAATCAGATTCTAGGTAGCACGGAATGCTGGTGGTCTACAGCCAATCAGGTGCTAGGGTAGGTTTCTACAGCAAGGAATGCTGGTGGTCTACAGCAAATCAGATGCTAGGGTTGGTTTCTCCAGCAAGGAATGCTGGTGGTCTACAGCCAATCAGATGCTACTCACAGCCATGGTAGGAGGCAGGGGAGCCCTCCGAGCGGCCGTACTCTTCACTGTAGGAGGTGGAGAGGTTGGGCTGGGAGGAGCCACGCCCGAAGCCCACCTGGGTGCCCCCCGTCGACACCTGCGCCATGCGCTCCTTGGTTTTAAGGGCCTGGGACCTGACGAGAGAGACACCCATGTTAAAAGTAAAGAGCACAGAGAGAGAAGTTTGTTTCTATTGCAATTTATTAATGCAACAATATATGCCAGTTATTTATTTGACAAAATGATTGAATTGGTGGAATAAGCAAGTGGTACCAAAAATATCAATATTTGTACAATGTATCACAAAATATGTAATCTAAAATAAGATGAAGTTATGTTCTGATGATATAACATGGCATGTAAAATGACAAATAAATACACTATTCTATGAGTATTCTATGAGTGTGTCGAGATGAGTTAATTTTATTGTTTTGATTACTAATTATTTGCTTTGTTTTTGTGGCCTATTATGAGAGTTTATGCCATGCCACTGTTATATATAGGGTCTCCATTGATTTATAAATGTAATCCATAATGATCATTTAATTTCCGAGGTACAAAAATATATTGACCAGTAGAGGTGTACCCTTAAAGTTGATTGGTCGAATCGTCGTTCAGAGAGCTCGAGTCGAGCTCAAATTCTCT
The DNA here is from genome assembly GCA_027122695.1 of Merluccius productus. NCBI lineage: Eukaryota > Metazoa > Chordata > Actinopteri > Gadiformes > Merlucciidae > Merluccius > Merluccius productus. Next base: position 2,745,331 of record JAOPJI010000079.1, read on the forward strand.
CGAACAATCACAGGGTTTTTTTTGTATGTGCATTATAATAACCAAATAAACCTGATACATTGGCTTAAGATACAGGAATTCCATTACATATTAATCATGGAAAAGAGAAAATAATCATTGTGGGAGAATTAATGCTTCACAAGGAGACGAGAAACTAACATTAAAAAAAACCTAAAAAACTATCTGGACGATTACTGTAAAAAGATCTGATCAAGCTGTGCATGTTAACTTAACTCCTGTTAACTTAACTCCTTAAGTCCTGTTTTATATGCAATTGATTGGCGTGATTGTATGCAACACAAGGACATTAATCACAAAATCAAGTCAAGAATTGTTGATGGATCCATCACGTATTTATCTTGTCAAACAGAGTTAAGTTGGAAATATATTGGATCATAAATTCCTGCTCCGTAATAAAGTCATCTTAAACAGGGAACTAATGGGACAATCCACGGTGGGTCTAGTGGTGTCGAAAGCCGAAAACAATGGTGTTAAAGCGGGGCAAAAAGAGAGATTTAGGTTCCAACAGTTGACACCGTTAGACCCACGGTGTCTGTGAGTGTGTCACACGGTGAGTGTGCCTTTCGCTTCCGGCTTCAGGTAGCTTTATTTTGGAAAATGAATAATTCTTGAATGTCCATCCATTATTTCCAACATCGGTTCTCGTGTAATGTAATGGTTGGATTTAGCCTATGATCTATCGCACCCGTCACTTCAACTTGCTTCTGTATTCTGACTACCGTAATGGTGTGTAAAACTGGAAATTCTGAGTCGGATGCAGCCCTATTAACCAGTGTGCTTATTTACAGGTGAGGGAAGGGGGCTTTTACTAAGCAGCACTAAGCACAACGCATACGTCATCCTCACCTCTCGCCCTTGAGTCGCTCCTCGTCCTTCAGCAGCACCACCAGCTGCTTGCTCTTCTCGCGCACGTTGATGCCCTGGTCCTTGCCGTCGCGGTCCACGTACTGGAAGTCCTTGAGCGTCTGGATGGCGAAGATGTTCTCCTTGCACTGTAACGCCACGCGCTCCGAACCCGTCTTCACAAGGTAGTCGAGCAGCGTCAGCGCCTTGTACACGTGCCGCCAGTTCTTGCCGTGGTCGTTGAGCCGCCGCCAAATCATGCTCATGATCTCGCTGAAGGCCACCACGTTGTACGTGAGGTCGGCAATCTCAGACATCAGCGATGAGGAGGGCCCCCACGGGTCGTTGGAGGTGGACTCGCGCACCTTTTTCTCTGCGTCCGAGTAGTTGTTCACCATGTTCTTCATCTGCCGGCGGATGGTGGAGCTCGGCATGGTGGCGGTTGGCAAGGAGAAGGGGGGAGGGAGGGGTCAAAAAGCAAGCTACAGGGAACTCTTGTGCTTTGGAGGGGTGGGGGGGGAGGGACTCGCTAGGGAACCGCTTTAGGGGGAGTCTCCCGCACACATAGGGTAAAACAATGCGTATGTGTGTGTGAATCTGCGCACGTGCGTCGGCTAAAACTCTGGCGGCCCGTCCTGTACGCCAGTGTCCGCTCCCACGGCTTGCACTGGTAGTAGCTGATAGTGTGTGTTTGTGGGGCTTCTCAAGGCCAACACAACAAGGCTCTGTACTCCAGACTGGCGGCTGCTAGAACCATCTCCACACACGGAACGCTGCCGGCACACACGCCCACGCCATCACCTGGAGGAATGACAGAGAAGCGACACGATAAGTAAGACACACACACACACACACACACACACACACACACACACACAACTAGCATCATGCTAGCCAGTTCTAGCTTTGAGAGAAATTCACTTTGAATAACTAAGATGTGTTTTTTCACCTACAAATGCCGTTGAAAAAAACAGTCAAAGTTGTGCATTGTTTCCACACCCAAACAACAAAGGAACGCTCATTAAGTATATATGATGCAGCCACTGTGGTTGCTACCTTTGAATCATGAAATGTAGACTAATCAAAAAGGGGGGGGGGGTCGGGGGACCCCCGACAGAGAAGCCATATTTCACCCCGTTGCCTTGCCTGTAAATTACAAGGCAGTGTGTGTGGGAGTGCCACGCCCCAGACGCTGTGATGAAGAGCCGGGTGATGAAGCACACTGACTGGGTGGTCTTCGGCGCCAGACACTTGGAAAATAGGGAAACAGATATTGACCTAATAGGGTGGGGGGGCCAAATTAGTAAACATAATGACTGGGAAGTAGTGAAACCCAGTCACTTCCTGGATGTCACCAATTAAGCGATGAGCTACCAACTCCTCTGTCTGACAGTGAGAAAACTAGAGCTGGGTTTCGATTCAAATTTCAAGAATCGATTCGATTCCGATTTTTAAGTTTCAGAATCGATTTTTTCCG
>JAOPJI010000079.1:2754102-2765020 GCA_027122695.1 Merluccius productus
ACACACACACACACACACCCACACACCCCCCCGCACACGCACACACACACACACACACACACACACACACCCTATTAAAGTAGTTTTCACTCTTTAAGGAAATAAATACATGAGCTTAAAAGCCTTGGCATTATAAGAGCACTTACCTCAGTTAAGTATACTTGTGTCAGGATTAGATTAAATTGGGGTGTGTATTTGTATTTATCTATTCTTTTGATTTGGATTTGATTAGCATTTTTAAAATCCCCCCCCCCTCCAACGAAATACAAAAAAGGGTTACCTCAATCAAAAAGGTGTAGGCTGAAGCTGGTGCTTATTATGCCAACCCTTTTTACAACAACTTCAGCAAGGCAACTCTGTTACATCATAAAACTACCGTAGTACAAACAAAAGTACAAACAAAACATCTTAGAGAAGTAAATACATAAATAAAGTTCCACAACACCAATTCAAGCAAACACAACCAAACGTTTCAGTAATTTCATTCTTCTTCTTCACCTGATTTATATGTTTCTAGTCTTTTAGTTTTAAACATGTTTTTAAATGAGGAAAGTGAACTACACCTTTCTAACTTTTAATTTACAGGTTTGTTCTATTATGATGTCACCCTTTATTTGACCACCAGTGTCTCAGTCTGTACACACAGCCTATAGCCTAATTATGTTTCTTCCTTGTTGTGATTGAGTCACGCCACGAACACACATTTGATTTTCATATCTCCCCATGTGACATAATTATTATATACGCTAGGCCTGCCGCTGCACGTGTCGTCATGATAGACGGGTCACGTGACGTCGACGGTGTAGGCGCCGCGAGGTCGCACCTGTGTGTGTGGCAGACAACAGGTTGAGCGCGAGGACGACACATGGCAACGACAGACAGATGTTAGTTATTTATTATGCATAGGTAAATGGCGGGATCACATCACCTGCGATGGTCTATGAAACTTTCTAAAACTTTGGCTGCAGTCAATTATTATAATATGGACCCGCGTACGTTAAGCGCTCTTTCTGGCTAAATAGTGGACTCTTTTTTATTATTATTATTTATTTATTTTTAAACATTTTTTATTACTATTTTTTTAAACATAATTTCTTGTCGGCTGCTGTTACCGGTGGCTAAATAATGGCGCTGTCCCAGCTGCAGTGTCTGGACGACAACAACGTGAACCAGCGGACGCACGAGGCCAAGCCCGAGTTCTTCTACTGCGAGAACCAGCGGCTCGCGCTGGAGGTGCTGCTGCGGGACGGACGCGACGCCTTTCGCGGCTTCCTGGAGGCCCGCCAGCTGCGCGGCTTCCTCTCGGACTCGGAGCTGGAGGCCATCACCCGGGCGGTGGAGCCCTACGACCCGGGCTCCGATGTCCTCCACCTCCGTCCGGCCAGCGATGTGAAGGCCGGCGACGACCCGGCCCCGCTGTCCCTGCAGTACTGGCCGGATCTGTCGGACACGTCGGTGCCACAGCTGGACCTGGGCTGGCCGGACTGCGTGTCGTACCGCGGGGTCACGCGCACCACCGTGCACACGCAGCCGCCGCAGGACGACCAAGCGCACATCAAGGAGATTGTTCGGAAAACTATTGCGCATGCGCAAAAGGTATTGGCTGACCGGCTGACTGATGCTCCTTTACTGGCTTTAATACTGCGTGACTGACTTCAGTACTCCTTTACTGACTTTAATACTCCTTTAATGACTTTAATACTGTGTTACTGACTTTAATACTCATTTTCTGACTTTAATACTGCGTTACTGACTTTAATACTCATTTTCTGACTTTAATACTGCGTTACTGACTTTAATACTCCTTTACTGACTTCAGTACTCCTTTACTGACTTTAATACTCCTTTACTGACTTTAATACTGTGTTACTGACTTTAATACTCATTTTCTGACTTTAATACTGTGTTACTGACTTTAATACTCATTTTCTGACTTTAATACTGCGTTACTGACTTTAATGCTCCTTTACTGACTTTAATACTCCTTTAATGACTTTAATACTGTGTTACTGACTTGAATACTCCTTTACTGACTTTAATACTGCGTTACTGACTTTAATACTGTACTCCTTTACTGACTTTAATACTGCGTTACTGACTTTAATACTCCTTTACTGACTTTAATACTGCGTTACTGATTTTAATACTCCTTTACTGACTTTAATACTGCGTTACTGACTTTAATACTCCTTTACTGACTTTAATACTGCGTTACTGACTTTAATACTCCTTTGCTGACTTTAATACTGCGTTACTGACTTTAATACTCCTTTACTGACTTTAATACTTTGTTACTGACTTTAAAACTCCTTTACTGACTTTAATACTTTGTTACTGACTTTAAAACTCCTTTATTGACTTTAATACTCTTTTACTGACTTTAATACTGTGTTACTGACTTTAATACTCCTTTACTGACTTGAATACTCCTTTACTGACTTTAATGACTTCTTTATTGACTCTAATAGCCTACTCCTTTACTGACTTTAATGCTCCTTTACTGACTTTAATGCTCCTTTAGACGTTCCAGCATCGCGATGTAACACTCGGACCTGTACGAGACCTGTACTTGCGAAGTGGTGTCTTCAAGCTATATTTTACCGGTTAATGTAGCCTAATGAGTGTCTACGGTTTCCCATTTAATTTGGCCTGCAGTCTCGTTTGGGATTCCTCATTATACCGGCAGATGCCAAATACCAAAACATGTTGGTTATTAATCGCCATACTTAGGCCCACTTGAAAATAATAATACTTAGGATAAGCCAATACAAGACCAGGCAGATGAGACCGGTTAGACAGCTAAACCACCGGTGACGAACCACTGATGATAAACCACTGATGATGTTGGCATTAGTCATGTGTTTGATTGAACGGTAATGGTGCTTCTTAATTAGAGAGCGGCAGGAGGCAAAGGGCAAACCTGATTAAGCAGATTTGTCAGTGAGGGCGCACAGGACTTCACATTGGCCTTTCACATGGAGCTGTGACTGTGTGCGTGTGCGTGTGTGTGTGTGTGTGTGTGTGTGTGTGTGTGTGTGTGTGTGTGCGCGCACGCATGTGTGTGTGCATCTAGGAGTCGTACACTCAGGTCACATATCAGCAAGTCCAAAGGGTCATCATATGCATGAGAGTGGCTTGGTAGGCTGCCAAATCCAGTGCAATGATCTGATGTGTTTATGCCCTCAAGTTTCACTTTCAATGGTGATTAACACATGGCACTATTTAGAAACCTGTGTGTACGACTGTCATAATTTCCAAGCTTGCATGTTTGTATATTATCTGGTGACACGTTCTGTGTTCTTGTGTCATATAGCATTGGCGCTTCACAGCTGGAGTGGATTGATTAGTGCATGCGTTTACTGTACTTGCAATTGTCATGCAATGTCTAGTCCTCAATCACTTTAAATATATGTACATGGGCTATGTTCAATTGGCTCACCTGTTCCCTCAGTGAACACTATACCTATAGTGAACACTACATACACTACTTGGGGAATACGTATAGGGCTTGTACATCAGAATACATCTATATAGAGCACAAGTGGACCAATTCGAACGGACAGCCATGTCTGCATGCATTAAAACACATGTGCATCCCCCATGAACACTCACACTTTGGCCCCCCTTGCATGTATCTCCAAGGTGATCGCCGTAGTGATGGACCTTTTTACAGATGTCGACATCTTCCGGGACCTGTTGGAGGCAGGGTATAAGAGGAAGGTGTCGGTCTACATCCTGTTGGAGCGCTCTACCTTACCTCAGTTCTTGTCGATGTGCGACCAGGCCAAAATGCACTTCGGACACCTCAAGGTGAGAAAACACATAGTAATATTACACACTAGTTTGGGCGATTTCAGATAGAATGGTAAATCACAGTTGTATAAAATGATGACGTGTCCATATCAATACCGTCTCAAAATATGTCTCATTATATGCACTTGTTTAATTTAATTTCACACTGATTTGAATTTCTCTAACTACAAAAAAATTAGACGGCCCCTGTCTGTGAACGACTAAAATCCGATTGCAGATATTACATAGATATAGTATTATTATTTTTACTTTAAATCCTCAATTGAATGCCAGATCTAATTCCCTGGTTTTTCTTTTCCCCAAAATTAGCCCTACCTTTATGGCTTTATGGTCGATATGTGCAGCATAGGCTAAAATGGATATTGCCCAACCTTATTACACACATTACACACAACAAAAATATAAAGCCAAACTGGGTTAATGAGGTCATTGAAGTACCCATGCTATGTGTCCCCACATGTACTCCCCCACATGTGGGTGTGTTCACACAACCAGCCGTCCCTGCCATCTATCACCCAGCAAGACACTGCATTATTAGCACTACCTCACCATTACACAATGCCTTCACTGAAGATGCTTACATTGTGGCTTCGATTGGAGAAGCCACCTTTTTATCATTTTATGTTCGTTATTTGTCAGTGGGTGAGGTGTCATCTCCTTAATATATGTGTCATATATTTGGGTGTCTTGAAAAGCACTATATAATAAATAATTGTATCATCGTGTTGAGTATGACATTGACTGCAGCAGTTCATAGTGAAAACACAAAACAGTGTTTGTGTTTTCCAACAGTAACGCCGCTTGCCCACGGCATCCGTCCGTCAATGGACGGATGCAGTGGGCAAGGGGGTAAGGCATTGTGGTGAGCGGGATGGGGTAGTGTTGAACATATTAGTGCATTGTTTGACAGTATCAACTACAGATGAACAACATTTCATTGCTTAGTTAGCTTGTGTCCAAAGCAGTTTGTTGACATGTCCTAGCATGCTTTGACATGTACAGGTATGTGATCAAATATTTCACTAACAAATGCAACACGCATGCAAGAGCACAGCAACATGATTTTGAGATTAACATTCCAGTTAAACACACTGATAACACATTGGGTGAAGTTTAGAATCACGCACACACAAACATACCTGCACACACAATTCTGCTGAATGCTCTTCCCATTTCCAATCATTGCATATTAGTCACAACTAAATAAAGTGAGCCACATATGTATGGGTTTTTGAAAAACATTAAACAGACATTTACATGCACACACATTTCTGGATAGGATTAGGATTAAGGCAATCTTTCAAAAGGTGTAACTGTTATTTAAAAAAACAGTTATAGAGAAATATGGTTCACCAGATGAAGTTATAATACTGTATTTAAAGATAAACTACAGCCTAAAACACTTTGACATCGTTAAGATATGTCTATTGGGTATTGGTGATGTAAAACGCACCCCAGGTCCTATTTTACGGTGTAGTATTTCACTTTGCCCTGGCTAAACTCGATTTCTGTAGCTGCTACGTCACACAGAGACATTGCCGCAGTAGTAACAATGGGGTTTAATAGGGGAGTATGTCTTCAAATTGCTGTAGCATCAACCGTAAGTATGAGATATTAGTTTCATTCTCATATGACACTAACTCAGAGGTTCTGTCTCAGAATCACTGCATATTAAATCTTTGCAATGTTCCTATGGACACACATTTGTTCCAGGCTAGCAGCCTCGTAAATCCAGAATGCACTTTGCATACCGAATTGTTCACCAAAATCTTGGCTACAACTGTGTGAATGTTTTTGCTTTTCTATGGCTTTCGCCAGGAAAGCCATAGGTAGCTAGCTCAAAATGGTTGGAGGGTAATTCTATTGAGCTGTAGATGGACTTGTCAACTTATTTTTTAGAGACATTAACCTGAATGTAACCTGTACAAGACTAGAATAAAAATAGACTTTCCTGCGTTGCTGCTTTTTCATCCAAATTGGCATTCAAAGTGTAACTAAACCAACAGGCAGATCTCCATACAACAGAACCAGGGAGGGAGATTCTCAAGTGATGAGTAGGAGTGAGCAGAAGGAAGAACATTGCCAAATGTTTGGAGGAGCCACCACCCAATGGCAACACCCCAAAGCACCCATTCCACTTTGACACAAAAAAAGCCTCCTCCTTGTCTGAAGTATATTACCTAGAGAAGAGTTAAGAGAGGATGTTTGACCCAGCAACAATCTCTCAGCTGAAAGAAATTGACAACTTTTGTTAATTTGGTAAATTATTAATTTGATAAATGCATCAAGTTGACTTGTTGGCTTTTTGGGTGAATAGTTAACAACCATGTAATCATATTTTTGTTGTTGAGAGGCAAGACAAAAGAAAGTAAAGGCAATGGCAGATAAGGAAAAGGAGACAATGTAGGCAGATTAGGAAAGCAACAGACCCAGGAGGTGCTAGCATGCTACTTGTTTGAAAATTTGAAATGCTGTAATGAATTTGTGAAGCATGCTGAACTTAATTTAGTCCACCATTAGTAAAGTATTTGTTTGCTGTTCCCTCAGTACGATAGTCACCGTACTTATTTAGTCTTTGCACTGTGTTCAATTCGAAACTCTTTATTGGCACAGTCAATACATTTTACGATTTCCATTCACTATTATAAACATACGACTGCTTCCAGCACAGAAATCGAAAGTGTTTCACCCGACTCAGGTGAACAAACATGAACTTGTCTTATACTCCCCAACAAATCTTTTAAGCTCTACATGTGTGCCTTTCTGTCTGGGTGTGTGTGTATGTGTGTGTGCGCTACAGAACCTGCGAGTGCGCTGTGGAGGGGGAGGAGAGTTGATAATGCGCTCGTGCACTCGTCTCCGTGGCAGCCTGGGACATCGCTTCATGTTTGTGGACGGTGACAAGGCTGTGTCTGGATCATACCGGTCAGTGTGTGTGTGTGTGTGTGTGTGTGTGTGTGTGTGTGTGTGTGTGTGTGTGTGTGTGTGTGTGTGTGTTTGTGTGTGTGTGTGTGTGTGTGCGTATGAGAGCATGTGTGTATGCAACTCTGCGTATGCCAGAAGATATGTTGTGTCAGAAATAAACCAAAATATACTAATATCATATGAATATATTATATTCCTATATAATATATAGTACTACAGGTGCCAGGTAAAATAAAAGTACATAGTGCCGTTTAAAAAAAAGTTTATAATACAATGCCCTCATAGCAATCAAAAGATCCTTAAATCCAAGGGACAATCCAATTTTTAATCTTTGTTCATTTCTAACACTGTGTGTTACATGTAGCTATATGTCTTTATTTGTGGTGTTTGTGCATACATGTGCCTGTGGTTTTTTTTAATCTGAAATGCAGCTAATTGACTAATTAATTACTGTATCTTTCATGTCAAGTTTTATTAGTGTGTGTGTGCGTGTGTGTGTGTGTGTGTCTGTGTGTGCGTGCGTACGCGTATCCACATTATGTAGGTATACTTGGATGTCATCGAGGCTGGACAGACACCTTGTCACCGTGGTAACTGGACAGGCAGTCGACGCTTTTGATCGCCTCTTCCGTGAACTCTACGCAAACTCTAGCGTTGTTGACCTTCAGCAGGTTGCCATGGAGCCAGAGCCTGAATCCCTTCCTCAGCCCGTCGTGGTGGCCCCTCCTTCTGCTGACATTGCTAGGAAACTGTACAACCCTAAGTATGCCCTGCTTGCCATTAGTACAAACAACACCAGTCCTGCCTCCAATTCTGGTCAAAACAGCCCCAAAGACTCCCAGGATAAAGCAGGAGTGGTGATGAAGGGCAAAAGTCAGACGGCTAAAAAGGCAGCTCAGGTGGAAGCTCCTCCTATTCACCCAGGACTGGTCGATTTGGAGAAAGCCAATCTGATCCCATACCTGCCTACTTGGCCTGAGCCCGACCCATCCAGTGATGTCATTGGATTTATTAATGTTCGAGATGGCAATCGGCCAACACAGGTGCACATGCAGCGCTCTGAGAGGTTTGAGACCAGCCAAGCAATTAGATTCAGCAGTCCATTCAGCATGTCCAAGGAGACCCTTCCAGAGGTGGCCCAACCCAGGCAACATGTTGCTAATTTCCCAGACGTTCCCACCCAAAAAGCAACAGTGGATAAAGCCCAACCCCCTACCCTTGCAACCCAACAATCGGGCCAAGATATGCACATGGTTGAACAAAAATCTGTCGACACACATACCCTGACATCTGAACCAAAAATAAAGGCAGAAAAGCAACCAGTCAATACTGAATCTAAACCTTCTACAAACACTGCAACTCAACAAATCACCATACCTCACTTCGATGCACCTACACCTTTCAGTAGCAAAGCTCCCATCATTAAACCTGGATCTGCACTGCCTACACGCCCTATACACAACTTAACAATAAAAGACCCCGGACGGTATCCTGATACTGCATCTAAAAACAACGTTGGACAATCCACACCTACCATAGACACAGACAAAAGCATACACAGTGAACATTTTTCCAATTCTGACCACATGCAAACCTCTAACCCTGCTTCCTCGCATTATCATGCTAGCCCGAACGCAATACATCAGCAGAATACACAAACCAGGATTGCACATACAATCTCATTCAATCAGGATCTTAGTACAAAATCACAAAGCCCCTCCAAAGAAGACATTACTCCCTCCATGCCAATCTCCACCCTCAACTGCATCTCATTTTCCACAGTCTCCCCCGCCAGCCCTGCCTTTCACAGGTGTACTTCCCCTTCCATCACTACCTCAGTCTCAGTTATCTCATCACCCTCCTCCACCACAACCACGGTTCCAGTAGTCCCTCCTTCATGCCCCAGTCTCTCTTCCCTGCTTCCACCTTTCTCCTCCATTCCCACATCCTCTATCCCCTCATCTGCCTCCAATCCTTTCATCAATTCCCACTCCACCAACACATCTCCTCTCCCTTGCTCTACTCAATCCACCTCCCCTCTTACTCCACCGGTGCCCAAGCCACGTACAGTCCACCTGCTGATGGACAGTTGCAATTCTAATGTTCTGAACCAGCCACTGGACAATGGAGTGGTCTCGGAGCCTGGGAAACTGTCAGGTTCTGGGCCAGTGTTGGATTACTGCAAGACTGTTTTCAAACAGCAGGACAATGCTATAATGACAGGGACAAGGACACAGGTAGGACCTAATACTGTTTGCAACTCAACAAAATCAGCTGAATGGCAGGACAGAAGTGACATGAAAACCTATTCGCTGAATGACGTAAAAGATGGATTGTCTAAGAAATTCCCTGACAGCAAGAAGGCAACTGAGCAGAGGACCCAATCAATTCTGACTGGGAACAAACTGCAGGCTGACGACAAGCAAATTAAAGAAATTATGCCAAAGGAGTCAGGGAACACAAACCAAGCAGAGAACATGGTCAGATCACACAGAGTCATTGAGGAACTCATCAAACCAGACAAAGACAGTGAGATTGTGACAGAACCACACTTTAAAAAGGCAACACATGTGCAAACTAATGAAGGCCTATTGCAACAGCAAAGCCAAACCCATACAGCTACAGCATCTGAGCCCCCTTCTTCCTTTCATGCACCAGAAAACATCACAGTCATTGATATCCAAAATGTACCCAAACAAAACACTGATGATACACCTGGGTCTCTGTCCGTTGATAATATTTCACGTGCGCACACTCAAGGGGGTCAACATGGTGTCACAACTCACCCATCAAATGAGGATGTAAACCACGTGCACAATAGGCTGAATTCAGCTGAAGCAAAGGCCAAGCAAGACTCACACACCACTGAACAGCAAACGCGCCCGAACACCCTTGAATTGCCCGCATATGTTCTGTGCTCGCCAACACCTGAGAAAGAGCAGCAGTTACACGAGGCACCAGCCTGTACTCCTACGGTAGGCAAAATCTCCCCTTGCACTCCCACAGCGGGGTTTAGGACTCCCGATGCACACTGCTGCTCTAGCCCCGACACCCGGACCCCCACCCCTGACATGAGCGATGGGTACGTCTCGTCAAGGGACGACTCTGCGCTTTCCACCACCTCAGACGAATACTATGAGTGCAACGAATCACCGCACCCCTCGCCCATCTTTGATCAAGGGATCAGCCTGGATAATATGATGACGGATGACAGCTTCATCACCACATCGTTCACACATCGAGATTTTACCAGAACGACATCCACGAATACCAATAGTATGCCCAGCCCTACGCACATGAATGCTGCTAACGCAAAAATCATTTTTGAAACTTCCGCCAACAGTAGCATCTCTCCTTCGTTTGTACCGCAGACAAGAGCACAAACTAAGTATAAAGGAGAAACTGAAGAGGAGAGCGGGAGAGAGGAGTATATAGTATGTATTCGGGAAGATAGAGCACCCATATTAGCTGTAGATGAGCAGAGCAGAACAGGTTCAGAAGACCTTTCACACACAGCCCAAAAGGGAAGGCACCAATTGCCCCTGAAAATCAAACAATACCAAGAAAGTACCGTCTCCCTGAGTCCCCAGAGACAATCTGACCCTCCAGAGACAGTGGATGTTGACAGGTATGCCTCAGCAAAGAAGTCAGCCAACATTCAAACCCTGACTCTACCCATACTTCGGAGGTCTTCCTCCTCAGCCTCCTCAGACAACACAGTCTCACCCTTTATCACCCCGGTCCCTTCCCCTGCCCCTACCCCTACACCCAAGAGAGCCACCGCCCAGCCAAAAGCACCTCAACCAGACACAGAAGTGGGCAGGTCTGCTGTGGTTTGTAGCAGGAGGGGCCATGGGGAGGGCAATCAAGTGTTTAGGAAAGATAGTCGCCAAGACAGGAAATGGGAAGAGGACTTGCATATGGATGAACAGAAAGACACAGAGCTCGGTACCAAGGTCGACCTCAGTACCAGCAGCCAAAAGAGCTCAAGGGAGCTCCGTTCTGACACATCAACACTAAGTGTGGAGCAGCACAGTGGGTTAGAGATGAAAAGAGGGCCTTGGGTTGCAAGAGAAACACAGGGAAAGAAGGTAGGATAACCCCCCCCCCCCCCCCGCCCCCCCCCCCCCCCCCCCCCCCCCACCCCACAAACCAACCACACCACCACACACCAAAAAAA
>JAOPJI010000079.1:2835736-2846336 GCA_027122695.1 Merluccius productus
CTCTCTCTCTCTCTCTCTCTCTCTCTCTCTCTCTATATATATATATATATATATATATATACTTCCTACTTCGAGAAGGAACTGAGTTCGTTCGCCCAAAAGAGTCGTTTCTTTTGAGGAAATCGTTTGCGAACCGCCCATCCGCCCTTAGTCAGTGGGCGGCGGCCTCCCATCAGGAGGGCGAGGCGGCAGAGCGGTTCGACCGTGGGGTCACCGGAAACTTTGAACTTTGTACTCTGGAAGAGGGATGCGCCAAACGGACAGATGTATATGTAGGGCCGGTGACATAGATAGTTAGCTGCTATATCTTCGTATATTATGTACGAAATGACTTACAACTACCGTAAGTGTATTTCCATCTTTTGACGTCTGGCACGTCGAACAACGCTCCGCCTGGACCGCGGGGTTTTCCCACGGTAAGTTGCACGGATTCAAGCTGCTACAGGTCGTTTTATTAATTGGAGTAATTTCGTTATTCATTAATTGTGTCTCGTTCTCTTACGTCTTGCTGCTCCTCCGGTAGTCATGTGTTGTTGGTGGTCCAGACTTGCCCTTGATGGCTATCGCGATTGTATATCATTTAATGCAACGTGTTAATAATAATAATAATTATATATATATATATATATTAATAATAATATATAATAATATATTAATGACATGATGACGTAATATCGCGATGTTTACTTGTTTAGCAGATGCTTTTAGACACTGGCCGCCATCCATTGCGCCCCTTGAGAGGAAAAGTGTTTTAAAATCAAATGTAATGAATAATGTATTACACTATCAGATTTTGATGGTAAAACGTTGACCGCCTGTTTTTCCCCATCAGCAGGTGGGGCAGGGTGACCCGAAGCGCCCGGCAGAATGACGAGCGATGGGGCAGTCGGGCAGAGACTGGCTTCTGCGGCGAGGAGCGGGCACCACGGCGACGGCGGGCCCCTCGGCGACGGCGGGCCCCTGCTCCGGCGGCCCCGGACACAAGACACCGGCAGAGACGCCCGGGACGGGAAAGAAGACGCTACGCTGTCAAGAGCGAGGAACCTGGATTCAGAGGAGCCGGGTACGGAGAAGAAGGAGCAGCAGCAGGAGGAAGAGAAGGAGGCGCCGAGCCCGGACGGTGGGCAGACGGGCGTCCGGGGCCCGCCCGAGGCCCCCGACGGCGGGTGGGGGTGGATGGTACTGTTGGCCACCTTCCTGGTTCAGGGGCTGACCCTGAGCTTCCCGTCGTGCATCGGCATCTTCTACACGGACCTGCAGACAGAGTTCAGAGCCAGCAACACACAGACCTCCTGGGTGCCGGCTATAATGATCGCAATGCTCCACGCCGGGGGTGAGACGGGTGCCTCAATGCGTCTTTAGCGCCAAGGCTGCTAATCGGGATGCTATGTGTGTTAGCATGTGTGTGTGTGTGTGTATTATATATGCGATTACGTGGTCATTCATTAATCATATAAAACGTCTCATCTCTCTGTATCTATCAAGGGCCACTGTGCAGTGTACTTGTGGAGCACTTTGGTTGCCGGGCAACCATAATGGCAGGCGGGGTCCTGAGCGGGCTGAGCATGGCGGCCGGCTGCTTCGCGAGGACCATCACTGATCTCTACATCACCAGCATGGTCACAGGTCAGCGCGGCGACACACATCCCGTCTATAACTCCGTTACGTTTACCGTACCTTCCAGCTGTCCTCCTCACACATCCGTCTTCCCCTCGCACAGGACTGGGTTTCAGCCTCTCCTTGTACCCGTCCGTAACCATGATCGGCCAGTACTTCGTGCGTCGCCGCGTCCTGGCCAACGCCTTGGCGTCCACGGGCACCGCGCTCGGCTACAGCGCCACGCCCCTGGCGGCCAACTGGCTGCACGGTCGCTACGGCTGGCGGGGCAGCTTCCTGGTCCTGGGAGGCGTGCTGCTCAATTGCTGCGCGTGCGGGGCGGTGATGAGGCCCTTGGCCCGCGCCGCGTCCGGCGGCCGAGGCGGGGCAGGGCTCCCTCGGGGGCTAAAACGGAGAAACGGCGAGGAGGAGGAGGAGGAACCTTTGGCGCGGCGCCTGGTGGCCTCGGTTCGCCGGCACATGGCGTTCGACCTGCTGCTCAGCAACGCCCGCTACCGCGCCTACACGGTGGCCGTCACCTGGGTGATGCTGGGCTTCATGGTGCCGCAGGTCTACCTGGTGCCGTACGCCACCGCCAACCAGGTGGACCTGGGGGGCGCCGCCCTGCTCATGTCCGTCATCGGGCTGGTGAGCGTCGTCTCCCGGCCCGCCTCGGCCGTGCTCCTGGGCCTGCCGTGCCTGCGGGGCGGCAGCCGCCTGGCGTACACGCTGGCGGGCGCGCTCATCGCCAACGGCCTGAGTAACTCGATCTGCGGGGCGTGGGCGGACTTCCGGGTGCTGCTGCTCTACGTGGTGGTGTTCGGCGTGTCGCAGGGCCTGATGGGCTCCCTGATCTACACGGTGCTGATGGGCCTGGTGGACATGAAGGACTTCCCCCCGGCCCTGGGGATGGTCAGCCTGCTGCAGGGGTCCGCGCTGCTCGTCGGGCCGCCGCTGGCAGGTCGGACACACGCTCGCACACACACACACACACACACACCAAAGACAGGAGTCCACACATGATTAAAGGAAATGCCCCATACTCATAGGCGTAGATTACGGGGGGGACGGGGGGGACATGTCCCCACCACTATTTATAATTTGCATTTTGTCCCCACCACTTTAAAAAATGTGCAAACCAATTGCGACCGAAAAAATCCCCACATACTCAACCGAAACCGTCAAGTCTAAATCATGCGATAGGCGCGATGACATCCTCACAGCAGCACACCGGCAGTGCTCCAAGTAGAAAAAAATAAGTTAAAATAAAAAAACTAAATTCGGCCCTGGCAATTTTCTCCAGGACTGGCCCACCACAGGAACGACGGCGACGACGGGGGGGGGTTTGCGCGATTGTCGCGGGGGGGGGGCGCGATTGTGGTGGTTATATGGTTATTGTCCCCACCACTTCTAAAACCAAACTGACGCCCTTGCCCATACTCTTGCTAATATTCTTCTAGCTAATCTAGTATACATCCGGGCATTTCTCGCGTACTCAAAGTCCACATACTATGCATACTAGACGAGTATGTTAGATTCTGAACACAGCCAGAGAAAGTGGCTGATATGGTACACTTGGCTGTGTTCGGAACCGCATACTAACCTACTGCCTACAGTACTAAATGAATGATTAAGTATGCCAGCAGACCGTTCACACTAAAGTATACAGCTAAGTATCCCAGAATGCATTTCGCACCAACTGGCGGCGATGGCAGAGATTTGAAAGCAGGCTGAAAGCTGTTTATATGTAACGTTATTGAGTTTCAATATTATTTTTGGTGGTGACTGATGTGCGGTCACTTTATCTAAATGACGCCTGTTTGGAAATTGGCGGCAACTTTTTCAGAGATGTGAGGTGACGTCTGAAGAGAAGCAATGCATTGTGGGCCAGTTGAGTATGTCCAGTAAGCTCGCCGCATATACTCAGAAATTCTTGCTCCTCTAGTGTACATCCGGGCATTTCTCGCGTACACAAAATCCACATACTATGCAGGGCGAACGCGCTACATACATCAATTTGACGTCATGCTTGACACATGAATAGTATTGTATTATTATAATATAATATTAGTATGCGATTCCTAAAACACCGCCCTTATGAAGGTCCAACCAGAACAGGTGCACCACGTCAGCTGACGACCCTCTCGGCTCCGCCCACTGGCTCCCTGCACAGATAGACAAACAACAGGAGAACCAGCAGATAGAGAGGGAGGGTCGTCGCAACACATGCTCATATTACGCACACGCACACACACACACAAACACAAGGTCACACGGACATAAACACACACGCAAACACACACACACACACACACACACACACACACACACACACATGCACCGAGACGCGCTAAATGTACTCATACTCTAGTCCTTGAGATAAAAAGGCACTATGTTATATTGCTGTTACATTCCACATATTTTGTTCTCAGGACTCCTCCACCGTCGATACAGAGTCTCATTGCTAATGGCAGCTGTTGAGACTGTTTATAAAAAAAAATATCATTCTGCCTAACCAAGTAGTTTTGTTGCCTAAACCTAACCAAACTGCAAATGACAAACAATAATAGCAATATAGCAAATAATAAGTCAAAAAATAAAACGGGACACAAACCCCCGGACTCCTGGGTGAAAGTCCTGCGTTTGACCCATTTATCCACCACAACCTCCTCACTAGATGTGCTCTGTCGCTCTTTATACGACGTCACCTGACTTCTCGGGTCTTTGGTGTTTTTTTTTCCCTCAGGCATGTTGTTGGACGCCACAGGCCAGTACTCGTATGTGTTCCACGCCTGCAACGCGGCGGTGACCTCTGGGGGCCTCTTTCTGTTGGGCTCCTTCTGCTACTTGGACAGGAGGAAAGACGGACGTGTGACGAGGGGCCTCTGTCAGGACCAGACCGCCACGCCGCCCTCGGACTCTGAAGACCCGCCGGTCTCCCCTCAAGGAGGACGGCCCGTCGGATCGGTTGATGTCAACAGTGTGTAACAGGAACAGCATGAAGAAAAACATACATTAGTGATTGTTTACCGAGGATAGAAATATCTGACACAAAATGGCTCCAGATGTAATTTTTGTCTGTTTTTTAAATTATAACGCAATAGTCGCGTTTGTAAAAAAATAAGATGGACGCTACGTTTCTGTTGTCGATAAATATTTGACCAACCAGTGTTGTAACTGAGGGTGAAGAAAAGGGGACTGAAGATGTGAAGTTACTATATATATTATAGTAATTTTTTTTGTTGCAGTTAAAAATGATTGTAATACACTAAGGCACTTTATAGTCAATGTCTGAAAGTACTTATTTTTTTGCAGTGTATGGATTTTAATGATCCACAATGTTGTGGTTCAATGGACTTTAGAGTCATTAAATAATTGATATAATCAGACATCATGCACTTTTATGTAACAAATGAACCAATATCAGGATTTATTTGTACGTTTCAGTTTGCTGAATCATTTCCTTGTAAAAACCCGAGTAGGCCGATGTGTTTCTTATGATTAATTATTTAAGTTGATTCCTCTTTTTGATGCCAATGGGTACAATCTGCTCAATGTAAACATATGTGATGTATCTTTTGCACTGCAGCCCTCACTGTTTAGTGTTCCTTAATACCGCTACCTTGTGGATGAGATGGTGGCTGTCATGACCACAAATATATTCATTTGAATCCAAAGCAAAACATTGAAGATACATCTAAAAAAAATAAACAAACACAAATAGAGAATATACCTGGCTCTGTGTTATTGATGAATTTAGATTTTGCAGGAAGCAGTGGTCTTAAAAAAAAAAAAAAACACTGACAGACTGAAGTTAAATATTACACACCACCTAGTGTTGAAATGATAAAGTCAAGTCAAGCAGGAAACAACGTCTGCAGTTGTCGTTCAATCCTTAGGCCGCTCGGAGTCAGACCCATGTCCGCCCGAAGGTCCACCCCGTTTCTCCGGCTGTGCAGCCACAGCCTCAGGTCTGTGGGGGTCAGGCACAGTCTGCTGCACAGGACATGGACTACCTGCAGCCCGCGCTGGCCGCTCTCCTGCCGGTAAGTCTACAGGCACTAAACAAACAGACGTTGCTTTTAATGCTCTGTGTTAAAAGCATTTCAGTTGATCATTTCAGAGTCCTTACTTGTCTTGCCATGCTTGCCATACATTTTTGTCTGATCATAATCTCAGGTACCGGTATGTTTGATTTGACATGTTCAGTATTTGAATTTCATATGAAGGACATGTTCATATGAAATTAATGAATGCAGTTGAGAAACAGAGACAGAAAAGCATTTCAGTTATTCATTTAATAGAGGAGTGTATGTGTGGAGTGTGTGTGGTTAGAGGGCTGGTTTAAAGCAACCTCACCTGCTAGGGTCTGACTGGTTAGACTGGGTCAAGCTGCTTTAAACCAGCCATCAAACACACACATTCCACACTTTGACTTTTTTGTCTTTTGTTTTGTTTTCCTTGCTGCATAGCTGATCATAATCTTAGGTGTTTGTTTGGTCAATATTTGTATTTCATATGAACTATAGGCCTATTAGTCCTATACATATATTGATAATATGATCATATATATATATATGTATGATCATATTATCAATTTATCAATTTATATATATTATTATCAAATGATATATATATATATATATTATAATAATATTAATAATAATAATATTAATAATACACATACGATATAATAATAATAATAATAATAATAATAATAATAATAATAATAATATTAATAATAATAATAATATTTAATTATAATAATATAATAATAATAGTAATAATAATAATCTATCCTATATTATAATACATATTTAATACATGTTCCTGGGCCCAGGTCTCTGCACGTGGACCATCCTCCTCATATCCCTACAGTGACCAGCAGCTACGTCCATGGGACCTCCTCCACGTCACTGCGCTCCTCCACCATCGGCCAGTGTCTGCAGGCGGCCGCCCACCGCTGGCCGGACCGCGAAGCTCTGGTCTTCCTGCAGGATGGAGTGCGGAAAACATTCGTCCAGTTTCAGGATGATGTGCGTCTCGAATAGCATAGCTTTCCAATCATTTTCTGCATTTCTGTGAATATGTGTCACTGCACTCGCTAGCCTAATCATCAAACCCTGCAGTGCATCTACTTCTGCCCTGGTCCAATTCTTGAATCATAAATCCACATCTGAATCCAAACATTAGGGCTATACCTAAAACATGCAAGTCATGTGCAGAAAAAAGAAGGCTGTATTGATTCATGCTAAATATTATATAAATATAATTATTTATGACTGTAAAAAAAGGCCCCTCAGACAACCTAGATGCAATATGGAGGTGAGGAACTACAATATGCATAGCTTATATTATATTTGTATTGCCCTAACGCAGACTTGTAGAGATAGAGATAATGCATCCATGACAGCACCTGTCGCCAAAGGCCTACAAATTGCCTCAAACAATTAAAACGTATTACTCGAAACGTATTATAATTGTAAATGTTGCATAATCCGTATGATTGCAGGACTTGCCCTGTAGCAGTGGTCACATAATGTGTGTTGTTATCTCCGGTGGACTTTAACTCCCACCTATACAGCTGCCACAAGACTTCCAGTTAGTTATTAACCAGTTAGTGATTTAACTGATGGCTGATAGCGGTGTGGCGGGTGTCACACCGCTTTCCGATGACACAGTGCGATTAAGCCGCACACACACTGTGTTTATTAGCTTTCCGTTATTACACTGTTATGGAGATGACGTAGAGATACTGATGGCTCAATTCATGGGGGTGTTATACAAAAATAAATCACGTGGGTGAAAAATTAACTTTTGTGTGTGTGTTATGGGAAATCAACGTACGTCTGTGTTATGAAAATTCAACTTGACATAAGATCGATAAGAACAATAAAATCAACTATTGATGTTAACGTTTGTGTTGGACAGGTGGACAAGGCGGCGGCTGGACTCTTGGCTCTTGGCCTCAGCAGAGGAGACCGACTGGGAGTCTGGGGACCCAACACGTACGAATGGATCCTCTTCCAGTACGCTACGGCCAAAGCTGGCATCATAATGGTTTGTATTGTGACTTTGGATTGTTTTACTTTATGAGTCGGGGCAAACCTGAACAGTCAGACAATTAAAAGAGACTGCTTCTAGTTCCTGGGGATGGACAAGTGACCCCCATTTTATAACTCGCATCATGTCATCTTAAAGTTATTTTGAGTTATAGTTACATATAGTTTTACTTATAATGAAGCACAGCACGTTTATCACTACCAATTAAACCACCTGTAGACCTGCATTATAGTCATATAGTGGTAGTAAAATCTTTACTGGCTTCACTTAAACATCCGTTACCAATAAAATCTATCAAAATGACTTCCTTGTACCGTTTCTGCCGAAGAACATTTAGCGTGAGCGTGTTTGCCACGAATGTTCACAATGGCAATATAGCACTTTATTGTTTGGAGTCACTGTGTGTCAGTCAGTACGTAGTGTGTGGACAAAATGACTTAGTGACTTGCCATACTTTACAAAATGTGTTATAACACCAAAGTGCTTTTGTTTATTGCTATTGTTTAAATTCTTGGCAGGTGTATTCACACAAGGTGCTCTCTGGAGGAATTGGTAGAAGGAAGTGATTTTGACAAGTTAAATTGGTAACGGATGTTTTAGTGAAGCCCGGAGAGACAGATACGATGGTTTGATCATCCAGACCGGTCATTTCCTTTAAGAATTAGCAATTGGATCTTTAGAGTGCCTATATGCTGACCTCTGTGGTGACCATGTGGTATAACCACATACACGGTTAGATACATGGTATATAACCATGTATATAAAGCAAGAATAGAAACCATCATGTTTCATCATTTTCAGACACACCATGTCTCCCCTTTCACCAGATGACAGCTAACCACACCCACTGTCCCCTAAACTAAACCCAGTTGGTTCTAGTGCCAAAATCGGACATCCTTGTCATAGATATACTATAATCAGTTGTCAATGATGTTTGTGTGTGCAGGTGTCAGTGAACCCAGCCTATCAGCTGAATGAGCTGGAGTATACGCTGAGAAAGGTATGTGGGACTAGAGTTGGGTCAAAGGCCAGTAATACAAGCATATGCCAAGCATATGCCTTCGTGTTTCTTGTTTGAAGAAGTGCAATTACCCATTTTTTCAAATGCCCCAAACCCTTCTTACTTAATGAATCCCTACTAAACATGATATCAGCCTTAGACAAACCTTTAATCTACTTTTTTTTGGTATGCATAGATCCAGTGCAAAGCAGTGGTCTGTCCGACCCGGTTTAAAACACAGGAGTTCTGCCAGATCCTGAGAGAAATCTGCCCCGAGATAAACACAGCGGCCTCGGGAAGGATCAAAAGCTCAAGGTCTGACAGACACACGTGAACGTACAGACAAACGTTACACACAATATCGGATAAAGATTACAACTCCTAAATGGGCCTTAATCACCTGACGGCCATTTTGGTTCCTAAACGCCTAGCTGGGTGGGGGGAACTGAATGCAGATTTAGAAACCGAGATGATCGCTAGTAGGTAAATAAGGCCCATTATCCTGCGGTGTGGCGTTGTAGGCTACCAGACCTGCGCCTGGTGATCGTAACGGACAGCAGGCAGCCAGGGATGCTCCATGTGGAGGATGTGATGCAGGCGGGGGAGAGCTCCCACCACCAGGAGCTCCAGGATCTGCAGAGCAAGCTGTCCTTCGACGACCCCATCAACATTCAATTCACATCGGTAACCCTCCGTGTCACCTCTCACAATCAACATTTAATAGCTGATTCAAGCTTATTGACTAGGGCTGACCCAGGAGTGGCACAGAGTAACACAACATCCACCCTTTGCAGAGCAATGTGGAGGATGTGTTTACTTTTGTAAGGGTGGCACTTGGGGGTGGCCAATACAATTTTTGGGGGCATGTGGCACCCCAGGCCGCCCCTGGCATGAATTGATAACCTCATTGAAAAGATATGGAAGATATCAGAAACATTGCTCGGCTTGTATTTTGTTATTTTTCTTACAGGGCACAACAGGAAACCCAAAAGGAGCCACGCTGAGCCACCACAATATCATCAACAACGCCTTCTTCGTGGGTGAGCGCGTCGGTTACGGATGGAGGGTGAGCCCACGACCGTCTGCTTCCTCAACTTATCCTTACTGCGATGCAATGAATGTATCGACGAATGACCTCACACCCCCTCTGTGACCTTTGCCAGCCGAAGGTACGAGTGTGCGTCCCGGTGCCGCTGTACCACTGCTTTGGCTCCGTGCTCGGGGGCACGTGCATGGCCACGCACGGCGTCACCATGGTCTTCCCCTCCGCCGGCTTCGACAGCCGCGCCAATCTGCAAGCCATCCAGGACGAGAGGTACAGCAAAACAAGCAGACCTATACTCCGTCAGCTGCAAAAATACAATTGCTTTTGATTGGGTTTTTCGTAGAGGCCTTGTTAAATTAATTGGACTCCATGCATTCTTCCCAGGTGTAATTTCCTGTATGGCACACCGACGATGTACATCGACTTGCTCGGCCAACCGGATTTCCACAAATATGACCTTTCATCAGTCGAAGCCGGTGAGAGACAGAGCTATCGTGTGTCATCATTAGTAGCTATCATACCGTGCGACAGTATGTGTATGTGTTGTACATGTTGAATGACGCGTAAAAGCACACCATTGGATCTGTGTAGGCCGGTCTTTCCACCGTCGACAAAACAATCAGCTACGGTCTGCAGGTATCCGGCATACCAAACGTGCTGATGTGGTATTTGGCAAATACAAACAGTCGGCATCAAAAGAACAGTATTGGGCAATAGTCTGGGCTAGCGGCACAGGTTACTTTTCACAGACCACTCCCTAGTTTCATGGGTCTTGGGTGGGGATATTATGCATATACTGGTAGCGGATGAGGTGTCATATCCCCCCCCCCACACACACACACACACACACACACACACACACACACACACACACACACACACACACACACACACAC
>JAOPJI010000079.1:2982886-2993036 GCA_027122695.1 Merluccius productus
GTGCCTTACTCAACCATTTCCTGCGCGTGTGTGGTGCGTGTGTGTGTGTGTGTGTGTGTGTGTGTGTGCGTGTGTGGGGGGGGGGGGGTTGTTTATATATACTGTCATTAATTACAAAGCACAAAAAGCACTTTGAAAGAAATAGCCGTTGTAACAGCCAGCAATGTCACACAGCGATAGCCTTAACAAATGCATTATTTAATGGGACGCAGTACAACAAGCGCTGAAATGCGCTCTTTCCTAAGTGTGGTTTTCATATCATGTCCTTTTGTATCCCAACAGGGCACGAGTGACTTCTGCGTCTCCCCGGACAAGTTCATTGTGAATCAAACGAAGGATTTCCTCAGTGCAGGTGTGTTATCCATATTTGTAATGCGATAAATACTCGATAAATACGATTGTTCTCGGATTGAATCCTTCTGCTTTTTAAATGCGTCTTGCTCCACGCGTTCCTAATCTCTTTTCTTGTTTAACATGTCCAGACGTGGCACACTACTATTTGTTCTGCAGCCCGAACCTGCCCAGCCCTTTTCAGCAGGTACCGATATTATATTGCCCTTCAATGCAAACTGCTCTATTTTAAAGCTGCAGATCGCTGTTTCCCCGGAGCGGGTACTCTGGACACGGGTTCGAGCCTCGCCCTTTACCTGTTTTAACCACAGATTCGACATTCCTCGTTCGCCCATTCACAGCGGCGGTGGCTCTTTCCCCCCAGGTCGTTGTTTTAGCGCAAACGGCATATAGTCACTTTCATATAACCACTTCTTAAGGAACATCAACAAAATGATTTTTCATTAAATTAGGGTTGAGCCTCCGACAGTAATTTTCATTGCTTTTCGTGACCGCAAAAAAAAGTTTGATCAAAGAACGTCTTGATTCAACGTGTATCCTAGCGCTGTCTATAAACATGGCCTCCGGGTATTTACATGGTACGCCGCTTTCCTTAATCAAACGTGTTTATTAAGGCGCGTTTTTAATGCGGCAATGCTAAGCCTAGCTGTAATTGGGCAAATTCATGGAGGCAAAAGGCATGGCCTGTAATTATCACAACCTACAAACAACATCCTCATTGTGTCAATTAAATGAGCTTAGTTTGAAATGTGCTAAGCAGCTATGGGTAATATTTTCTTGATTGCTCAGCCAATGAGAATATTACTCTTCTATTTGTGTGTGTGTGTGTGTGTGTGTGTGTGTGTGTGTGTGTGTGTGTGTGTGCACTCATGGTGTGGGTGGGAGTGATGAGCGAAGGCATTGGGAAGTGAGCTGGATTGGCGTAGCACTACGTGTGTCCTCCTTTTAACGATAATAGCTTATAGCGTCTTATTAATGTGTGAACCTCATCTCTCAGAACAGGCCGTTCTGAGAGATGAGGTTCTTAATATCGTGACACCCTCTTTGTCTTTGTGTGTGCGTGCGCGTGCGTGTGTGTGTGCGTGTGTCATCACAGTCCCTGACAATCTACCAGCGGTCCCTTACCACCATGCAGATCCAGATCCAGGGCCTTCTCCAGTTCTCCGTGCCCCTGTTCCCCACGGCCGAGGTGAGTGACCTGCATAGCAGCGGGGGGGTTTCCAGCTGGGCCAGGCCCGCCCGACTGATAAGATATGTGTGTGTGTGTCGCCCCCACACATCTTTTGTGTCTCGCCACACAGAAAGATCTCCTGGGAATCCAACGCCTTTTGAACTCCACCGAGTCCAACCTGCACCAGCTGACGGCTTTCCTGGACTGTCATGGGCTACACAAGGTAAGGCCAGGCTTGCTGCCTGTAAGATGACTATACTTCTGAGGAGTGTCCCTTCGCTGTCCGCCTTTCAAGTGAGGACGTGTGTGTGTGTGTGTGTGCGCTTGTGTGTGCGCGTGCGTGCACATTTCTAGGACTACCTGGATGCCCTGATGGGTGTGTGCTATGATGGGGTGGAGGGGCTGCTCTATCTGAGTCTGTTCTCTCTGATGTCCGCCGGCGCTCTCTCCGCCCTGCTGTGCGCCGTCCTACGTGCCTGGAAACTCATCGGCATCAGGCGAGTGCGATGACAATCATGGCCCAGCACCCCCCGATCACCATGGGCAAAATGAATATAAACTTAAATTATTTTGACTTTAAATGCCTGGCTGTAATACTACGCGTGTCACTTATGGCACCCGTTGCACTCCTTACCATCCCTGGAAGGAGGGATCCTCCACTCACACTGCATTGCCTTCTCAAGATTTCTTCCTGATAATCAAGGGAGTTTTGTCTTGCCCTTTGGGGGGGCCGGGGGTTATGGGGGTGTCATAAACGAGTGGCCTGTGGAGCCCATTTGTAACTGTGGTTAAGGGCTATCCAAATAAAATGGACTCGACTTGAAATTGGCTATAAACCCTGTGGTTCCCACAACGGTTGTTCGGTCTGTGACCCGATTTTTAGGTCTAGAGATTTGTGATTTTTGCCACCCAAACTTCTTTTTATTCATACACACATCGTTTTAAGCCAATCAACATCTGCCAATAATACCAATGTCTCAGTGAGTGTATGCACAATGCTGCATACACAATGCTAAGTTGTAGTAGTAGTAGTAGTAGTAGTAGTAGTGGTAGTAGTAGTAGTAGTAGTAGTAGTAGGTATTAGTAGTAGTAGTTTTGTTATCGTAAAATATCTATAGCTTATAAGTCTGCAGTCTCCCATGACCCCATATACATATCAGGGTGACCCCAAGTGGGGTCCCAACTCCCTCCTGACCCCAAGATTGGCAAACACTGTCTTGTCTCCCTGAAACGACCCTTAAAAAGCCCCATTGACGTATCAGTCCCAGTACAAGGTGATAACACATGCACTCTCTGTATCTCTCTGTGGGGGGGGGGGGGTACATGTCTTTTTTTACCACCAGGGACAGAGACTATGACGATATAGACGAGGAGGACCCCTTTAATCCTCAGGCACGACGCCTGTCCTACAACCCCGGGAGGTCCAACATCCACAGCTTCTGCAGCTACAACAGCAGCCTGGGCAGCGAGGGCAGCCTGAGCCGAGCGCCGCCCCCGCAGGCCGCCGCCGCCAACGCACCCCCCCCCGCCGAGTACATGTGAGTCAGACTCTTGGCATTACATTGGTGTCGTGTGATCCAACTTAGCTGGAGGATGCGCGGATGGGAACGCCGCCCAAAGCACGCTCAAATCCCAATCACAAAAGAGTATGTCAAAAATGAATACGGGCCATTAAGACATCGACCATATGTGCCACCGCAATGTCCCCGTGGGAGCATCAGTAAGGCTCGGTTTTAGTTCTGCTTTAGTTGGGTCCGATGGGTCCATAATAAGACAATTCAAGTTTATGTCGCGGTTGAAAGTAAAGTCGATGACAATTTGAGTGCCGGAGACGAAGAATGTGTCTTGTGGGAAGTCTTGCTCTTCCTTCTGATCACCCATCAGCTCTGCTCGTTAAAGGAGGAGCAAATGCAGGGCATGTGTTTGATGAGGCCTGCTGGCTTTCTCTTAACATGAATTGATCTTGCTCTCTATCTTCCTTATCAGGAATCAGTCCATGCTGTTTGGAGGGAACCCCCGCTATGAAAACGTCCCGTTGATAGGCAGAGGATCACCGCCTCCCTCGGTGGGTTGGCCCTCCGGGGGCCCTAGTGAACACAATTCACAATATATCACTACAGGACACAGCAGTGACACGTTGTTATAATACTGCAGACACATTTTGCTGTTCCACTGTTTCACCATTTGCTTGCTTTTTTTGCTTGGCACATAATGGAAGACTGCCCTCTGCTGGTCATTTCAGTGACCTGCAGTCAACTCAATGACCAATAATGAGCATGATACCAATGTATTGTATACAATACAGTACATTACCAAGCAGCCAAAAGTAAAGTTATACTTAAGGTTATACCATTGCATGTGAATACAGTAACATATTGTGTCGAGAGCGGAGGGGCAGCGATGGACAAACCTGGCAGTAGCTTGGGCAGTTCAAGCCAAGTATCATTTGGTTTATCTCAGACGTGGAGCTAAATTGAACCCGGCTAATCCGTCGCTAATTTGGCTACCAATTAGGGCGAGAACATATGATTATTGGCTCTAGGTCATGTCCCGGACAGCGGTCCATCATGAAAATCTGGTATTGCTGTTTGCTGCCGAGTACGTACTTTATCGGCTTTTCATATACATTTATATTTTTTTGATTATGCAAATATGTGCGATGCTGTCCTTTGGCAGCTTGCCTTTTTTTTATATTTTATAGGTCCCATTTAAGTGTGGAAATGGTAATCCAAGATGTTGATTTATTCTATACCAGTAAATATCAGAGTATGTCAATGCTGACCCTTTATTTTCAATGACCATTTCACACCAGATATAGGTTTTAAACTCTTAAAGGGATTTTTATTTGAACACATTTTTTGTGACTGACCTTTTATTTAATTTATGTTTTACTGACAGACATTTAAATACAGTACGCTTCTTTGGCATTGCAAATATCTCTTAACGTTCACATATGAGCTTGTCCAAAGCCCCATGTTAAGCTGCATACCTAAGCTGTGTGTGCCCTTTGACCTCCTAGTGCTGTGTTTGTACATGTTTCTACGTGTTGCCTGTTGGTGGGACATTACCTATGACTACTTGCACTCTCCTTAATGCCTTACCTACCTCAGCCTACCTTGATCTCTGTCTCATTTTGAGCCATCTTCATACACCTTAATGGCTTTAATGGTCACAGCCCACTTAGTCATTCAAAGATCAGCCCTGAATGTTAATCCCGTCGCACTTGTTGTCTTTCACCTATTTTGTATAAGGCTTTAACATGTGGTTTTATTGTATGTTCTCTCCAGTATTCCCCCAGCATGAGGACTACCTACCTGTCCATGACTGATGCCCAAATTAGACACTTTGGGACGGACTTCCATGTGTAGCATGTCGTCTGTGGATCCTCGCAGCCGAGCATAAGGGCCTGGGGTCTGGGGCCTTTGTCTGGAGACGAGCGGAGAAGGCGATCTTCTTGATGTATTCTTGTTTACAGATGCCACAGATTTGCAGTCCTGGTTTGGGACATTGTGAAAAAAAAAAACAAGAAGAAGAAATGTATGGACTTATGATGACACCTTGCCTCTGTGATATTGTGAGCAGAGGTCTTTTCAGCGTGGCTATATCTCTATGGCTGTAGTTACTGTCGTAACATGCCGTCTGTGACGAATGTCAGCATTTACGTTTAGTCACACAAACAGACTCTAAGCTGATACTGGACAAAGAAAAAAAAAAAAAAGTAGGGATTTTGTCCGAAGGGTTCGACTTAAATGTGTGCTGGAATGGCCTGCATGGATATAGAGGGACCATGTACAAGGTCAGCCTTTTGATGTCAATGATGATGCAATTGAACTACGATGAATGAAATGTGTCAAGCCCAAAGACCATCGACGATGCTGTACTTTATATTGGCACATTCTGAAACTTTGATGGAAATTGTGATTTCTTAAAATGTTGAAGACTTGTTGTATGAAGATCACTATAGAACAAGTAATTTCAATTTTTTTAAATATATATATTGAAGATTTGTCATCAGGAGGAACGAAAACAAAGTAATTTGCTACTGTTGGTAGTGTTTTTTTTATCTGACACATTTGGGAATACTTCACTTATTCACCTGTTATCTTGGTTTAGTCAAAAGGCTATTGCTGGGAGGTAAACGGTGTGCTCATTTGTATGGTAAATGTATGTCTGTTTAAAACCCTCCCCAAAAAATAAATTTATATGAATCAAGTTGAATAAAAGTATTAAGTCTAGGCCATTGGAGAGGCCTATTGGTTAAATGGAAACACTTTGAACTGAGAATCCAAGTGCTGCCTATTACCCACTGAATTGTTCATCTCTTGGTTCAATTGTGTCAGTTGGTGAAGGAAACATGTAATCATATACTGTTTGCATATAAATTAAAATGACCAATCATTGTATTTTAGTAGCCTGTTGATACATTCTTTGGATTCTCCTATTCTCCTAAAGTATTTGCTGTGAAATATTGTTTTATCTGCTGCAACTTTACGGTGCATGACAGTCAATACATGTATTTGATACATTGTTCTTATGGACCCGAGGGTAGCCATATTTCCAATCTGACAAAAATGTGTGATTTGAAAAAAGTTAGGATAATAATAATACCTCACTTTGCCTTGCAAAGACAAATTCCATAAAAGGCATCCTGTTTTCTCATCCCTAACCATTTAACGTTGGGGCGAACCATTGCCTTTTTGTCCCACGTCAGTCGCCATCCAAAATGGGGAAACGGGGCGTGGCTATGCGGTTAGCGACCTAGCATGCTAAAAAAAACAACAACAACAACAGACGTGATCGTAAAGAAGGGTATACCTCCGTTTGCTTAAGGACGAGTTATGTAGCGGGTATGAGGCTCAGTAATGGGAAACGTTTTTGGGAGAAAGGGTCGCCCTTCTCGAATTACAGAGCAAGACAAAGCTATTCTGGTAAGGCTTCCCCCCTCCTCCTTCCTATTACGTAGGTCGTAGTAATACCTCAGTATTGCTCCCTCACAGTCCAAGCTAATAAGGCATTGCTATGCTATTAACAAACCCGCAGACCTTGTGCTGTGTATCGTCAACATACATGTATATATATATATGGACGTAATCACCCGCTTGTCACTAGTTTGTATCGGCGCCAGCAGCTTTAAGCATGGGCTGTGTGTGTGTGTGTGTGTATTGTGATCATTGTGGATGACAGTCCATCCATAGCCCATAGCAGTGATCTGATCTGTATATATATGGCATCATGACAGTGAAAACATTTTCGTTTTTTTGCTTAGCAACTGAAACAGCAGAGGGATAAGCTGAAGCAGTACCAGAAGAGAGTCACACTACAGTTGGAGAGAGAAAGGCTTCTGGCCAAACAGCTGCTGAAAGATGGGAAGAAGGAGTAAGCGCCCCCCCCCCCCCAACGCATCAGTATATATAACATGGGACATGTAACATGACATCATGGTGTACCGTTTAGATGAATGACAGCTTTAATACATGACTCGCTGAGCGTTTTGCACTTCTTAGCAATGTGCATGGTGTTTGCCACACTACACACGTGTGTGTGTGTGTGTGTGTGTGTGTGTGTGTGTGTGTGTGTGTGTGTTCATCGTTCAGTCAGACTGGTTGACAACACCAACAAGGATGTGACAGGTCATTCATATTTATTTTGTTTGTCTCAATAGGAAGGCACTGGTTCTTCTGAAGAAGAAACGGTACCAGGATCGGTTGCTAGACAAAACTGAAAGTCAGATTTCAAATCTGGAGCTCATGGTAAGATGTTTTACAGTTTATAATACAAACGTATGCATTCATTTTGTTAAATACATTTTGTCTACCCGAAAGTAAAATTGATTAAGAAATGCAATAAGGACACTTTGTCTTGTTGCCTTTTCTAAAGCTAAATTATTTTTTGGCAGCACATTTTGTCACAATTGTTTGTAATTGTATACACTTAAATATGATCTCTTCATGAAATAATCAACGTATTTTACCAGGTCCAAGACATCGAGTTTGTTCAAATCGAGTTGAAAGTCATTGAGGGGCTAAAGGTTGGCAATGACTGTCTGAAGAGCATGCATGAGGTGAGTTATGAATTCACCCATGTGTTATCAGTCCTCCCAACCTTACTACGACTATGCATTTGTGACGTACTCTCAATAATACTTTCCACATAAAGCTTATACTGTAAAATGTCCCGAGTTTACATGCTAAAAGGCGTGCTTTCTTGTAAGTGTATTATTGGTGGAAGATTGAACACAGCACACAGATTGAGCACAGAAGGCATATGGAATAGGTTCTGCTAGCACAGCCTGTATACAATGTTTGGAGATTACCGGATTAAGAAGCAAATCCTCCACTACAGCGGTGTGACTGCAGAGAGTGTGAAGAGCCGTCTTGGGAAATCCATGCAACCCAGCTACTGAAGAAATGGGTCTTACCCTTGCTAACCTTTTTTGCATTTGCTTTGTCAGGTTATGTCAATAGACGATGTGGAGAGAATCATGGATGAGACACAGGAAGGCATTGAATATCAGAGGGTAATTCTCCTGTTTCTAGTGCCTCTCATATTGTTTCTCTCTCAACTGTGTTTCACCTGTTGGAAAATGTGTATTACAGATATTGGTATTTGGCATTAACCTAATATAATGACCCGATAAAAATGGGGTATTACTCCTCTTATTACTCACGTTCTGCAATATCACAGCAGTAATATTTCCTGGCACACGCAAAGAAAACTTGTCTTTGTATAGTTTTCTTTTTCATAGTTTTCACATAATAGATTATCAGGTATTTTGTACATTTTGAACTCGTTACTGTACATTGACACCCCACATCTGTCATTTTTGATATTCTTATACACTAGTCAGTCTATTGTTTTGTTTTTTTCAATCACTGTCACAAATGATAAAGAAAATGGTAACTCCTTCCGCAGCAAATAGACGAGATGCTGGCGGGGTCGTTGACGCAGGAAGACGAAGACGCTGTCCTCGCAGAGCTCGAAGCCATCACTCAGGTGGGTGCAGTCGCTGCTGTCTTCCATCTCTACCACTGCAGTTCAGTCCAATCACTGCTTGTTGTTTGATGATAAACATATGTTTGATGCCGGTCGTGATGTGGTTTCGTACCAAAATGTGCTTCCAAAAATGCTGAGAATGACCGATTGACCATTTGACTCAAATTGGCATTTGAGATGACAATGTCCAAACACTGCTATTTACGGAAGCCGAGAGCTGCCTCGGGTGGTGTAATATATTTTGTGCCCGTTTGGTCATGATAATGAGTTGCGTTATCATGACAAAACCAACTTGGTTTTCTCAGGATCATGAATACATTTTGCTATAGCCTATTTATGCTCGATAGGCTATAGGCTAAATGGGCTACGATACAGACAGGGTTGTGGATTGACCTGTGAGAAACTGCGGTCGAGTGAGCCTTGTTCGAGAGGAGAGCAATCATGGTGACAACACGAACAACTGTTTATTGAACGCATTCACTTGTATCAAAACCACATTTGGAAAGTGCACCGTGTCATACAGACAATATTCAAATGAATGTCGGTCAACTATGGAGAAGGTTATCGAGGTCGCAACTGTATAGGTGAAATATCCGTGGTCCCGAGATAACTCAAAATGAATGAATTACTTATCCACGACAAAACCATGGTTGGTTATGTTAACCGACTCGTTAATAACTCGTTATCACAACAAAACGGACACAAACATATTAAGCCACCCATGGCAGCTGTCGTGCTTCCGTAGCTATTGATGTAGGGCAGTGTTTTGGCATATTGGTTATTTACTAGAGAAATACTGTTAGTGTAATAACACAGGACACATATTTCCCATGACGGTAATAATTATGGGCACTGGCATGCCTAACGTACAGACCCATAATTAACTTACTGAGGTCGACCTGTTGTCGCCCATACTATTACACCTCTGTGATAAATGCCTGTAAGCTGTTTGATGAAGATACAATAATTGGTAAATGATGGACAAACACTGAAGACTTAAGTTTAATTTAAAGAAGTGGTCAATGGTCACTCATCCACAGCAATAGACTAAACTTTATCCACAGGAAGTAGATCAAACTAAGTTTCAAATAACAATGATAATGGCCTCATTTCATTAAAAGGGAATGCAGCGATGCACACGCACACACAAGGCCGGATTTAACCCTAATTAGCCCAAGTCTGTCAGAAACCGTTTCTTCACATACAGAATGCAGCATCTGCTCTGGATTCTGGCATTTCTTAAACTGGGCCATGCCATTAGCCACCGATAGCTCAGTGATATTAAATGACATTTGAACAAAAGGCTTACTACTGAGGCCTACTTGGCCTCACATTTGAACTCGCTTCATTATTTGTGCTGCCCTGTACAAGAGTAGCGCAGTAGTAGCATGTGTCTAATTTGACCCCGCTCTGTTCTCCCGGTCACTGACCTCTGTCCAACTGAACAGGGCGAGGACATGGAGCTTCCCGCCGTTCCCACCGAGCCGCTTCCTGAGTTACCAGAGGCAGCCAGTGTTCAGCCAGGTACAGTTCTTTGAATCATGACACAATGAACGTATGGTGTGTGTGTTTGTGTGTGTGTGTGTGTGTGTGTGTGTGTGTGTGTGTGTGTGTGTGTGTGTGTGTGTGTGTGTG
>JAOPJI010000079.1:3039316-3052032 GCA_027122695.1 Merluccius productus
ACCCCACACCCCCCCCCCCCCCCCCCCCCCACCCCCCCCCACCCCCCCCCCCCCCCCCCCCCCCCCCCCCCCCCCCCCCCCACAAAGAAAAAAAATATTGCGTGATTTTATTCAAAAAAGATATTACCTTTTTTTATTTTATTTATTATTTACTCCAACCTACATGAACTCAATCTCTTCTGGGCTGAGCTCGCATGTTCTCTCGTCTCGTGTGGGTTTTCGCCCACATGTACGGTTGGCCATGACTCTGGCACTGGCTATCCCGACGTCAATCAATAAAGACTCGCCTCACGTATTTAAATTAACGGGCCGTGTCGGAGGTACCGCCTGCAGTCGCTCTAATTTGGGAGTATTTTTCTGGATAGCACTTTTTTTGAGTATTTAATCCAGTCGACTTTTAGTATTTCATGTGTCGATACTTGATGACTTAAAAAAAACTGTAGTTTCTGGTCTTCAAATTAATTATGTAAAAAAAAAAAAAATCTCAAATGTGAAGTTAAGAGGAAGGGGTGGGGGGGATAATTTGAGACATCCACTGTCAACTGCGTTTAAAATTGCTTTCATCATAATTCTGTTTGTACATGCCAAGCGCATAATGGTCCATGTGAGCCTTTTTAGTGAGAAAAACAAAGCGCTCAAATTAAAGTTACAGTGTTGCAATTGTATTCCCTGATTGGCTGTGTAGTTTTAGTCTTTCCTTTAAAGAAGTTGTTATTGTCCTTGTAAAACAGCAAAGTATTTCCAGGAACAAAAAGAAAAAATGCTGATTTTAGTTGAAAGTGTTCATCTTATGCATGCTATGGAGGGATCTCATGTGATACACAAAATTGACCTTGAATGTATGGTGACTTTTTACAAAGGTATTCTAAATAAAACATATATCTATATATTAATAAACAGTCTTGTCTGGAGAGAAATCTGTTCTGTTGGTTATCTGGCTTCTCATTCTTTCTTTGTAAAAATCACATTTGTGATTTTTATTCCTTATATTTTCTGGGCGCATCGTGGGACCACTTCTTGCCAAGCATGTGCTATTTTTAGTCTCTGCATGACCATCCGTAGCCCCGCCTACCACTTCCTGGTTTGTCTTGCCTAGCCCCGCCTACCACTTCCTGGTTTGTCTTGCCTAGCCCCGCCTACCCATTGCCTGGCCCACGCTTTCCGACGTTATATGGTCCCGCCCTCATCTTCATTCGGTGTGTGTGGTTTTCTGTTGAATCGCTGGCGTTTGCTACCTTGCTGCATTTTGCGACTGCCTTGTGTTGCTAGGGTTGTTGCTGGTTGTGTTAAAGAATGACCTAGCCTGTGTTTGCGGTGATGGTACAAGCAAGGATTCGTTTTGTGTGTGTGTGTGTGTTGTTGAAGCTTTAATGGCGTTACGGCCAGCCAGACTATGTTCTGATCTTCTTGTTGAACTTCTCCAAAGGTCTAGCTGTGTATATTTTTTTACGTTTTGTGTTTGTATCTTTTATTTTTTAAAGACTTTTATATGGCTAAGGCATGATAAGAGCATGCAGTGTACTTTTGCCATCCCGTCATTTCAGTCAGTAGAGTCTGCCTACAGTATGTATACCCCACAGCAAACTAACCAGCAGTGCCAATGCCTTTTATGAATTGTCAGCCATGCATGATCCTAATGAAAGATAAGCAATTCAAACCCAAGGGTTCTCTTTACCTTCCAGTTTGG
The DNA here is from genome assembly GCA_027122695.1 of Merluccius productus. Taxonomy (NCBI): domain Eukaryota; kingdom Metazoa; phylum Chordata; class Actinopteri; order Gadiformes; family Merlucciidae; genus Merluccius; species Merluccius productus. Next base: position 3,041,004 of record JAOPJI010000079.1, read on the forward strand.
GTCCAGAATTGTCCCGGTTCTGAGGGAACAGGACCTCCGTAAGTCACCACCCTCCATCCACGCTCAGCCAACCAATTGCTCTATCTCTCTCTCTCTCTCTTTCAATTGCTCTCTCTCCGGTATCTCTCTTTTTCTCTTTCTCCCTCTCCTCCGGTCTCCTGTCTCTCTTTCGCTCTCGTGTCTCATTCTCCCTCTCTCTCGTCTCTCTTTCCCTTTCCTCTCTCTCTCCTCTTCCCCTCCCTCTCCTCCGGTCTCTCGCTTCTCTCTTTCTCTCTCTCTTTCTCTCTCTCTCTCTCTTTCTCTTTATTTTCTCTTTCTCTCTCTCTCTCTCTCTCTCTCCCTCTTCCTCTCTGTGCTCACTGGCTGTCAGCAGGGTGCTGCTGCGAATCCTTCCATCTTTTCTGTCCTTGGGCCTCTTGACGACCGGGCAGCCGTCACTCTTTGTCCAGGAGGCCCTGGGTTGTAAAAGATGATTTCCTTTTCGTGATATATATATATCTATATATATATCATGGTATCATTCAGGAAAAGACACTAACATTTGCATGCCTTTGTGTTGTGCCGATTTAACACGGGAGCATTTGAGAACATTGCACGCTTGCTATAAATCACTTTATAAATAAATCACTAAGTTTGGGGGCATTTTGTAGGGTTTGGGGGGGGGTGGTGGTGGTTTCAGGTTGTGTGTTACTGTCTGTTCTCGTTTTTTGTACGTCGCCGTGCACCCTAACTGTCGCTGTTCATTGCCGCCCCTCCCCACAGCGACCGCTCTCTGGAGGTCTACCTCAGGCCTACATTTATGGATGACCGATCTGCACCCATCTTCTACTAAGAGACGGCCGTCCACCTTACCTTACTGCTTAAAGGGCCAGTCTCCGTGCAAGAGCAGGAAGAAAATGGCCACCACCATTGGTTAGTGCTGGTTCTGACAACTGAGTCCAAACAAAAAAAGTTGACACCGGTCACTTGGGGACAATGATATAAAAGTGACACTCAAAGGTTGTTGTTGTTTTTTACACTGCATAGCATTCAAGTCGACGGCTGTGGGCGATCCCATCTGTTGTCGCGTGTGCGTTATCATTGTGATGCTTTGCAAAGCACTTCAGGGCTGCAGGTAAACGCTGAACGTCTCTACGCCTGAATCATTAAATTCAGCAAATCAGGGAGTGGTTTTCATTCGCTTGTAGATCACACTCGCCGCGGTGGGAGAGATGGGGGGGCTAACGCATATTTATGTGGGCAATGTTGCTGACACAGGTTGGCCAGCTGCTGTCATTTACACTGTTACAGGAAAGTGAAACTAATATATACTCTCTCTGCGCATCGCTGCTGTGGAATATCTTTATCGATTGTAGTGTTTATTTGAGAATCGTATGCGTGTGTATATACATGTATATATCATTGGGAGTTAAGCCGTGATGGTGCTCTCTAAACAAGGTTTTCGTTAGTTGTTTGAATAGTAAATCGCCAGAAATTAGCGTTCGGGGCAAAAGCTATACAGTACTGGGCAAATGTTGTTTTTCAAACATGCATTGAAAATGCAAAGGCTACAGTTAGATCCTTTGGACTGATTTTATTTTTAAACTGTAGTTTCTAGTTCTGAACACATGATATATTATAGTAAATGTATACAGTATACCAAAATGTTTAATTTGGGAACTGCGCCTTCACATTTTTTGAAACGGGTTACAGCCTTGATATAATCAATATTCTACACACTGTTATATGAAAATGATTTCGCATCACAACTCTGCTTATATATTTTATTTGTTTTATGCTGTTACTTTGCCGATTTGTTTTGTCTTCTGGTGATCTTGATTAATCAAAAGTAAGTTGCTGTTATAAAAAGGCAGCATATTTTTTTGCTGATATAAGAATACAATTAACCGTCTTTTTTTTTTTTCTTCTTTTTTTTTGGTCAAATCAGAGCAGCCAGATGTTGGCCAAAAAAATGTTTATGTAAATAATGGGTCATTTTGTATTATCAGTTTCAGCTTTAATTAGAGTGGTATCTTATGAATTGATATGATTCAACTGTCATAATATTGTAGAATCATAATTTCACACTATTTTACTGTGCGTTGAGACTTATTGCTTCAAGTGCAAATAATCACCAGTAACATAATTATACAATAATGAAAATGTATCTTTTGAAAAACCTGCATACCGGCAACAGTTAAGAGTCATAGGGAATGTTTGGCATTGCATTCATGTTCTCAGAAATGTCCCATTGCTTTTTGTTTTTCAACCGGTTTTCTAAATGTCTGTCCATTTCTCACCTTTTGTCTCGGTTGTGTTCTGTATATTTGTGTTGTACAGGACGTACAGTTCGTTGGAGTTATTGTGTAAAATAAAAACTTCATTGTGTACAGCATTCATAGTTGTGTGACCTGTGTTGTTTTTTTGTTTTTTTTGTTGGTTTTTTTGGTGTGTCTATGTTATATGATGCCCAACCCAAATGAACGCCCGAACCGTTTACGTTAGTTTCACAGAGAAACACTTGAGTGACTCGGACACAAGGAAAGAAAACCAACATGTGTTGTGATTTATTCATTTCGGGGGTTGGTACGAGAGCCATGATAAGTGAGGGAGAAATGGGAACACAGCAAGGGTATGATGTTACTACTGGTGCATGGAGCGACCGGCCTCTCCTTCTCATACACACGCATTTCCTCTGCCTACGCGAATGGGCTCAATAGCATCTCTTTGGCTGATTCGAGACTTGTCGTCCACTGTTTGGATTGCATTTTTAATTTATTTCTTCACAATTTTTCATAGAAAAATATCAATTCTCGACTTAGGAGAATGTACAAGGCGACAGAGGAAACTGAATTGGCACTTTGAGCGGAGGAGGCGAGGAAGCTCTCGATACAGCAGTAGTAAATTCAAGTCAAGCTACCTGTTAACATTTTGATAACACTCATAAAATATGTGAACGATATGTCATTTGTATTACACTTATTTTTTTCTCTCTGCGTCGTTTCAATTTGAATTTAATACAAACCCAGGTATTTAGGTTATTATAACCGAAACTATGATGGATTTTACCATGGACAATGGGCATATTGGGTAAGGAGGTTCCATAAAGATGTGGGTGGGACATTCGCTGTTCATGGCAAGACACACGTGAATTGGTATTGGATTCTGCACAAAAAGCATGGGGAAGGAGGCGCTAGGTTTAAAAAAAAAAAAAAAAAAAAAATGCATACTGTGTTGCTCACGTTATGTTCTCAGTACACATTTGGATGTCTTCACTGTCCTGTTGACTATAATGCGATGTGAGGAGTGACCATACGACATTTACGTTAAGGTGAATCGGTAGCTTACACTGTGGACACGAATATGAATCATCTCACACTCACAGGTGGATAGATGTACGCCAACACACAACGTGGACAAACATTTTTCCTGGGTTTCATCACGTTTTGGTTGATCACACGCTGTGAAGACCATTTTTTTTTCTCTGACCACGGAGTGAGCTAGTAGGGCTAGCAAGGGGAGTCAGAATGACAACATTTTGATTTTGTGGTCTGGGTTTTACTGCAACACAATAAACCTAGAACACTGTTTCATGAAAGCTACCACTGCCCCCCCCCCCCTGTAGTTAAATGAGAAACGCCTTTTTGTAAGTTGGATGTCGCGTTGAGAGGGGTTTTGAAGGCCACTGTTAATTTCAGCAACCCCACCATACCGAAACCCCACCCCTCGTCCCTAATTAAAATAGTTGTTGGGCAATTAGCGATAGCAGCTTCCCTTTTTTTCATCATGCTTTGTGGATTTAGCTACAGCACTGAGAGCTGTAACTGTCCAATCAATGAGTAAGCAGAACCAAGGCAGCCAATGAGAAGAGCAGCAATGGAAGCATTCATTTTGACATTTTTCCTCTTCCATCTCATAAAACTATGTCCCATTGAGTTGCTAATGTACACTGACGCTGCATTGCGTCAATGAGAAAATAAATTGGATATAATATATTATCATTTATGTATAATCTTTTGCTATCTCGTTGCACGGAAGATGATGCTGCTTTCCTTTATAAAATTCTGGTCGTCATTATTAAACAATCGAACTGCAGCTCTTTTACTATTTTTAAAATTAAACTGAATTAAGACCTCAAACTGTTCACTACGATACGAGGCACTGTCTCACTAGGGATCACCAGTGTCTGATGAAGCCAACCCCCGCAGATTCCAAATAAGTAGGACACCTAGATATAATACTGTGTTGCTGTGTTGTTGAGAACTTGGGTTCGACCTTCCCGGTACCAGCTCATGTGATGGCTTTCACTGCTGGTCTCCATCTTCCCCTGGGGTCGGGAAATGAGATGAGAATGAAGATTATTCACCAATCAATGGAAGATAAACACTTTCAGCATAGAAAGGTTTTTAAGTCTTTTTTTTAAAGAAGTATTCACCTCAATTTTAACCCTACATGACGTGGTATGTTCCCGTATATTTAGTGGAAAGGAATTCACAGTTGTGAATGGTATGCGAGAGTGCAAAAGAGTACGGTCCGTTTTTTTTTTAATACAGACCTGCTGGTGAGCCGATGTGGTGATCAGAAACGTGCGTGATGGAAAAGCGGGATACACTGAAGCGGTTGATGGGTGCGGGTATAACCGTAGGTCTTGGTGCATCTTGACCGTCGGAGGAAGAGGTGGCCGAGGGATGGGGCTCCGAGCGAGTATCCGATAAGGAAACGTTGGTTTTCATCAGGAGGTCATCTTCACAATTACAGTCTCCACCTAAAAGTTCCACCCACAGGCACCATTGAAATGAAACACATTGACTAGTTCGGTGTTTCTTATTGAGTGATTCTCTTGATAAACATACCTTCTTCTGTGCTCCCATTTCCTTGTGCATCGCCAGGATCACATGTTGCAGGATTACATTTTTCTTCACAAGGCTGAGGCGCAGCGTCGAGGTTGTTCGAGTTTTCCCCTGGCGGAGAATCTTGCCCACTTGACTGTTCTGCTGTTGAGAAGGTGTAGTCAGACAGCTCCCCCGTTGGGCTTTCCTGGTGGCCACAAAAACATAATATATATATATATAAAAAATAATTTTATTCATTCTGTTATGTAATGTAGTGTGCAGTTGGGTATATATATATATATATTGACCTGGTCAAAGAGGAACACGGTGACGTCATCGAAGAAGGACACCGCTTTTTTCTTTTGCTCCAACTCGTCGCAGAAGGACTGGCTAAGCAGTGTGGGCATCTTCAGGAGACTCCGAAGGTGACTGGCGCTGCTACAGTCGCTCACTACCACCGGCACCGGGGTGAAGTCATCCTCGCTCTCCTCACTTTCCTCCTCCTGGATGTTGTAGGTTCTCAGCTCCTCGTCAGACTCGCTGTCGTCTGAGTCGTCTTCCTCTTCCTCGAGCGGGGCCCTCATGTCCTCGTGTCCGCAGAGCTCCAAAAAGGACGAGGTCGATGAAAGTTTATTCGGGAGACGATTGGATTCCACGCACATGCTGTCCTGTGAGTCGCACTCCCCCGCGTCGATGTCTTCGAAATCATCCTCGTCTATGTTGACCGCCTTGTTGGCTTCCTCTCCCTCCACGGATGCAAGATCGAACTTTGGGAGCTCCTCCTCTTCGGTGGAGTCTTCGCTGAGTTCTGTGTCCTTGGAGCCCTCCTCTTTGCAGTCGGTGATCGTGGAGTCAGAATTCACCGATGGTACGGGGGAATAGTTCTCTGATCCTCTGTTTCCATGTCCGGGGTTGGTTGAAGCTTCCGGGATCGTGGCCAAAGGCTCACTGATATTGGAGGAAGGGTAGTCGGAGGATGGTTCTTCCTCCGAATGGTGAGTATTCAGCCCTAGATCCTCTTCGGCAGGTCCAGACTCCTTAGTCAAACAGCCCCCCATCTCAGGGGGAAACGGTGACAGCATGGAAAGTCCGGGATTAGGGGAGTGACATTCTGAGTCTGGCCGAGTTTGAGAGAGTTGGACCATAGCACTGCTTATGATTTGTCTTGTGTTTGTCAGATGCTCTTCAGTGTTAGTAAAGGGTTTGATCAGATCACCATCAGCATCAGGGCTCAGGACTTTCCCAACGTTGACCTTCCGGTCACCTGGACCAACAAAGAAGTTGCCGCCTTCTTCTCGTGGGCTCCTTTCATTCTCAGCATCGTAATCAGAAAGGTAGGCTGAATCCCTATATGGATTCTTTCCACCCAGTCCCTTTAGCTGGACGTGGGTGCTGCCAGTCAGTGAGCAGACTCCCTGACCTAGATCTGTCAGCTCTTTGAAGAAGAACTCGGGGGACTCATTGTTCTCAGTGTCGTAGCCACTGTCCAGGGACTTGGGGAGGATTGGGGTGTTGAAGGCATCGGGGCTGAAGGCCTGGTCACACGGACTGGCCGCTGACGGGGACAGCTGGAGAGTGTCTACAGTTTCTGGGGTGCTTGCGATATGCTTCACCGGACTGATGTCTTCCTCCTCAACCTCAGCATAGTCCAGGTTGAAGTCGACAAAAATCCCTGACGTGATGTCTGTTATGTCATCATCTTCGTCCTCACTGAAGTCACCGAGCTCAACCAGGCTAATGCTTGAATTCCTGACTTCCACTCCACTATCTAACACTCCATCAGATTGAGAAACCTCAGGAGTTCCCTGAATCTGAACCTGCATGCCTTGCATAAAGGGTGACATATCCCAGATAGTCACCTTTTGCCTGTCAGACAGGGCTTCTATTTGGCCTTTGTAGGGCTCTGTATAAGAGACTGGAGAGTTAATGCAGCTTGTTTCCAGCATTCTCATAGGCTCAGAGTACAATCTATCGACACTGTGAAATAACGGCTTTTTACAGTGAGCTTCTGGTTTGCCAACTAGTTTTACACCCCTGGTGTTTAAATTTGAGCTTGCCAAGGTGTCACTGGCATTTATATTATCTATAATGGAGTTGGTTTTATTTTGAGAGTCACTTGTATCTTTTTCATTAGGACCCAGGTGAATATATGGGCCTAACTCTATACTTTTGGATGCAGAACTAGTTTCTCTTCCTGTGGTCTCTATGTAGCTAAACTGCTTATAGTTGTCGGCAGTACTATTGCTCACTATGGTTTCAGGCCACAATTCTGTTGTGTTATTATATGATGTATTGTTCTGGAGGTCCAAGTAGCTCCCTTGCACATTGGCTGTGTGCCTGCTGTCAAAGCTCAGGCTGTTATTATTTGCTGAATGGTTTGAGGTCCAGTTAGTGGCTTCTGCCTCAGAGAAAAGGTCCCCATCCATGTCATTGGTAACCACACTCCTCCGCTGGCCCACCAGTAAGCCATCTCCTGTCTCTACGTCGATTATGTGATTAGCAACAGGTACTGTCTTCCTGAGGGGACCAATCATATCACAGTAGCCATCGCCGACCATACAGTTCTCTGTGCTAGTTTCTAAATATGGATCACAGAATCCTAAACTAGGGCTGCTGATTGCTCGAGAGACACTCCTGGAGTTCTCCATTCTCCCCATTAGCGGTAGGAGGTTCTGTTGTAGATCTGACGTCAGATGATCTTCGGACGGGCAGGCTTTACCCCCCGCTCTGATTGTTGGCATCTGCTCACTGTGGACACTGGCTTTCTGACCCTCCGAAGTGCAGCACCCTTGGAGGTGGTGATCTTCTTGAGGTACGGGACTCGTGCTGGAGGCCTGCCTCATCAACGGTTCCATGGTCAGGGAGACGGTGGGGCTCTCATCAGAGTCGTAGGTGGACCTGTCGTTATCGGCTGCAGACCAGTAGGCGTCAGGATGCCGGACGGACGAACCCGTCCAACTTTGAGAGGACAGCCTACCGTCGCTGGCCTCCAGCCTCGGGCTGTAGTCCACCTCGCCATCATCCAGGTTTATGTTGCACTCCACCGGCTCTTCAATCCGGATGTAGTATTCGCTGCTTACTGAGGGGCTGTGAGCACTCAACACCGGAACCACCCCTGGGTGGTCTGACTCGTAATAGGACGGGGATACACCCGAGGCCTGGCTGGTGGATTTGCAGCCCCCTCCTGACGCACCTCCTTTGACTGGGTAGAAGATGTCCTGGTAGTGGGGGTTGCCCTGGCCCAGAGGTCCGCTGGTAGACGATGAACAGTACGGCTGCTCGGATCTGGCCTGCTCCCACTTGTACTCAAAGTTGAGACCATGGACGCTCTCGGTGACCGTCAGGAGGTCGTCCCCGGTGTCCGAGTGGAAGCTGTCTGAGAACTGTTCCAAGAGGGGAAAGGAAGAGGAGGCCGAGGAGGCCAGCTCCACATCTGGAGCCTGTGTTGCCGCAGGGTCTGTGGTCGGGGCCAGGACGGGGGTTAGGGCTATGGTGGATATGATCGTGTGGGTGCTGCTGCCAAACAGGTTGGGTTTCAAGGTGTTCCATCTCTGTTCAAAATCCTCCTCGGCCTCACAGGAGCCTTTGGCACACAAATAAGTGACCAGCAGGTGGAGCTCTTCAGTACTGGGCCTCAGCTCTGGTTGTAGCCAGCAAAACTGCATCACCTCGAACCTAGGAGATATTCCAGAAGAATTGCAGAATTACAAGCTTTCATTGCGAACAAGGCTTCTTAATCATGTGCATCCGGAAAGTCAGCAAAATGTGAAACATTTACATACACACCAGCATGTAAAAAACATCTGCCAACTAAGCATCAGTATTCCACCTGGCACATATTGTTTTGTATGGCTTTGCTTCGTGGCACAGATAGGTATAGGGTCCTCTCCACAAGAAACCTTGCAGAGAGGACCAATGACTAGCTTCATCCACTACTAACCTTATCCCGACTATGCAAATATACTTTGATTTAATTGACTCATTAAGGGGTCTGAAACAAGGAACTGCCAAAAATAGAAGCAATCGCAGAAATATGGGACCACCGCAGAAATATATAGATTCTGAAAGCGTACAAGAAGGGCAAGTTATTGTGCAGGTATAAAGGGCATAATGTTTGGTGAGATTGGTTAGAAATGTGTAATTCATTAAGTAATCCTTATATGATATGATTAGTATGATGGAAGGCGTGCACGATTATAAATCTTCGATTGCGACCACTCTATCTTGACATTTACCACTGTTAAACATATACTATGTAACTTTTCTACTGCAGTTATCTACTCCATTAAAAGATTCCTCACCACCAACAGTAACTGTCGTCTGAAAATGACATAGCTCTAACTGTAACTACAACTCAAGCCACTAGAGGCTGCTAATGGGAAAACATACACAGTGCAGGTTTAGATGCTGCTGTCTTACCAGCGTTGGGCCAGCGGGGCGTCCAGCTGTGGTTTGGGCAGCTTGAGAAGCTGTTCCTTCACTGCATAGGTCAGGACCTGTCTGTCTGAATAGTGCTGGTAAGGCTGGTTCCCCAGCTCAAACAGCTCCCACATAGTTATGCCAAACGACCTGGGATTGCAGAATAAACATTTTCTTTGAAATGAATGTTTGTTGTTTGAATTAAAATATGAGATAAGATCAGTCCCAGACGGGAAATGTCTGAAAGTCGGGGCAACTTTGCCCATCACAAATGTCACTCTCTTCAATCAGTAAACTGTATTTATATTATATTTGGTCTTACACCAACAAAGCCTAAAAGGGGTTACTGAGCATCCTAAATCAAATCAGAATATGAATCTGCAATTGAACAGACACCTATGTAAAAAAACAAAACAATTCAAACAATCAATGGTCATGTATCTTACCATACATTGCTGGTCTTCGTTTGGTCGACAACCAACAGGTTTCCATGGACCTCATCTATAAGCTCAGGGGCAATCCAGCGCAGGGGCACCCAAATCTGGTCTGGTGTCACAAAGTAGTCCTCCTTCCGAAAAAAAAACAAGACAAGACATGAGGAGAATATTTAGCATGACTGCATGCTGAGGGAGTATACGATAAAAACAAGACAAAACATTTGAACACGATACCTTGTATTGGCTGTGCGAGAGGCCGTAGTCTCCTAGTTTAACGGTCATGTCGGAAGTTAGCAGGCAGCTCCGTAACGCCAAGTCACTGTCAATGCAAGAAACAATTTTGCACTGTAAGCTTTTGCACTTACTTACATACAGTTGGTGTACTTATACAGTGGTAAAATGTTATAAAATGCTTTGTTATAACAACATTGCAGGGATGATATAGAAAACATATTTAAACAATTCCACTTATGGGTGAATAATAGGTGTGCTATTATTGGGCCATTTCTTTCTGCACGTTTTTTGAATATGTTGTGTAGCTTGTAGGCCTATATATTATTCGCCCTGCCCCAAGGAAATGCTAAGCAATTTCAAATATTGTTTTGTATCTCCATCGCTCCTTGGGAATATATCATTGATCATTGTGGAAAATAGTAAACATAACCCCCCCCCCCCCCAAGGCAATTAAGAAAGGAGGAGAGGAGGAAGAGTGAGGCTCGCCCCTGGCAACAAAATCACTGATGCTGGAGTTATATCACAACTACTCAATCAGCACCAGGATGTTGTTGCAAGGAGAGACCAGCAGAGGGCGCACAGGTCCAGACATGGATATCTGGTATCTGGTTATCTCCCGACAACAATTTGAACATCCATTCAAATCATCAAAAGTAATTTAGTAAAAGTAAGAGATACAAAACAAACAAAACAAAATCTAAAATACATGAATAATGAATTCCAAAAGGAAAAATGAGGATGTCACTTAACAGCTGTAGGATAATTGGACTTATTATAAGCAAAAATAGTGATCATTAGCCTACATTCAACTATAGCTGCAAGTTAAGTGGATTTATTTTGTACCTATTTGTTTACCTGTGAATGAAGTTGTGTTTGTGGAGGTGCAGCAAGCCGGAGGCGATCTCGCACGCCATCTGCTGCAGGATGAAAGCATCGGGAGCTTCTGAATCGGCTCCTTGACAACACCGGAGGTAGCTCTTTAGGTCACCCTGAGGTTAAGAAAAGAACATATAAAAGTGAAATACAAAAAAGTACGATAAAATGTAGCCTATATATATATATTTATATATATATATAGGCTGACATTCTTCAAATAAGAATGAAAGAAAACCATAACAGATAACATGG
>JAOPJI010000079.1:3068259-3078611 GCA_027122695.1 Merluccius productus
CAAATGGCAGTGCGCACAATGGATCCAACTAAAGCTATTCATTATCCTTCACCTGAAATGTTCGCCTTGTCATCAAGGCAAGTGTTGGATCAAAGACGAGACTAAAGATGGGGATCACTATAATTAGGAGCCACAGTTTCCGCATACCCCTTCACTCGATTAGGATGTTCTCCGCTATTCTGGACGGCCAGGGCAGTGACTATAACATCGAGCATACTTTGCAGTATTAAACACGTCTTTAAAATGAGTTAATCGGTTCCCTAATTAGGTTCCCGGGGTCATTCCTGTGCATGTTTGACCTCATTTCTACCCAACATGTCAATGTGGCCCCCGAAACGACGGGTAAACGTGGGCACACACAATGGCTAATCAGCCAGAGTTTGTTGTTACGTCATTCTCTCTGACTTGTTTTCTTGGAGGGGTGACACGGGGAGAGACTTGAGGCCTGGGTGGTGTGGGCACTGATGGGGGTTTTGGACAGGGTGGACATGGTTAGGGATACAGTTGGTCAGGTGGTCACAGCGCATGAGAGGGGACGAAAAACACGTCAGACACATTTTGTTTTTGAATGCTAAAAAAAGATACGGTTGGAATAAATAGTGTCTCCTGCAGTTGCAAGCACCAACGGGCAGGCATGCATACGCTACACACACACACACACACACACATATTTCCCACGTGCTCCCAACTAAACTTATTTCTATAACACTATTAAAATGCAAGGGCACGGACATAATTCTCGGTCATCGCTGTCTCATGGTTTGGCTGGGGGGCAGAATAAATAATTCTACCACATCATGCCAATGTTAAGTGGATGAGAAAAGTACGACTTCAAGGTAGCGTAGCGGTGATTAATCATGGAAGACGTCATGCACCCTGACATTCAGAACAATTGGAGAGAGAGACATAGTGGGAGAGAGAGAGAGAGAGAGAGATAGAGAGAGAGAGAGTGAGCGATAACCAGGAGACCGAGCAGACAGAGAAGCGATGCTATGAGTGCAGACGGCGATATTGTTTGTATGCTTTTGAGAGCGAGATGCGGGAGATAGGGAGAGAGAGAGAGAGAGACTAGGGGAGGCATGAGCAGAAGTTTTAATTAACCTTTCTCCCACCAGCTGTGGAGGGCCCAGGATGACAGGGCTCGGATGAATAAAAGCTTTGTGATGAACAGCCTATTACAAGGAGCGGCGTGCACAGCAGCCCCCGAACACTAAACAAATGCCGGAGTTAATGGTTCCTGCTACACCCATGAAAGGCAAACAGCCGAAGACAATTTAATAATTGCAAAGGCATTTACCATTATGGCTAAAATCATTATTTGTATGTCATTATTGAAGCAAACTCTATTCGGTACGATAGCGATGGACCTCGCAGCAAACCATTTTGTCAGGATATTTATTTCAGTACAGGTGCTGTGTGTATCCCTGCCACCCTCATACCACTGTGAGAAGAGCTTCACTCTTGTTATCCTTAAATGCCATTTGGTCTTTTTCTCTTTTGCTGACGAAATCTATTTTTAAAAGCCGCTACAGCATCGATTCCTTTCATGTAAAATACAAACACTGCTGTCAACTCTTCAAGTTACAATATTCTTTTTTAATTGAGGTCTGTAACTAAAGATCAAACTAATCTTGAGTGATTTGGGCGCACAATACAATCCACTCTGCATTTTATTCAACAAAAAAGCAACAGGGAGACATTTGTCTTTTTTGTCGTTGGTTCTTTTTCGGTCCATCGCCAAGACTCCACCCTCGGTATAGCAAGTATACCCAAACAATAACTCGTAACGTAACCACCACAATGACTCACCGACTGCACTACAACCTGGCTTTGGGGAGTCAACGATCCTTCAAAGATGATTCATTTGTACAGCAGGAAGGAGGGCAGATATAGCCGAACAGCGCCACTGATCCTGGGTTAAGGATCTGGATTGGCTGCATGTTTTATACCAGACCATCTGGGATCTCAGGCCTAATGTGCCAGGCCGGCATAAGGTGTGGAAGAGGAACTCAAAATGACCAGACCATTCATTAATTCATTCATTTCTGTTAACTAAATAACGATTTAACGTGTCAAAATCTATGGTATCATTTTGTCCATTAGATGTAGTTCGAAGGGAATGTCAGTGTACGTAGCAATAAGACACTACGACGATCTGCACACTTAATATATAATACAAAATAATGTATATTTTGGGTGTGTTTTTGTTGTTCAAATATGAAACAAGAAGAATAAACCACTCTTTAAAAACTCAACGTGAACTTGGATTGAGTGTAGTTGAATGAGAGCAAAAGGTTAAAGGGATGAAATGTGCAGACAATCAATGTATGAGCACGTGTGTGTGTGTATGTATGCCATTTTTTTGATTGATAGTTTTACTTTTTTATTTTTTATTGTTTGATTGACATTGTTTGATTGTGGATGCATTGTGGAGCCATTTGACATCAAGAGGCTTAGACACCCGCACCATGTAAAGTAGATCCAAAACAGTGGAAGACGGGAACAGGAATACAGTGAGGGAGGGTGAGCAAAAAAAATGGATGAAAAGGATGAAGGGATAAATGAAGCTACATTAAATATGTTTAGACCAAAGACTGCCATGGAAGTGAGGAGAGATGAACACATGAAAGAAGAAGCATGTACAGCCCAATATCCTCCTGCATATAAATCCACATATGTTCTCAAAAAGAGACTTGACTCTAGGACCATTTACTATTGACAATTCATTTTGGTCAAAATATCTTATTCCATAAGGTTAATTACTAACTATCTATCTATCTATCTATCTATCTATCTATCTAACTAACTAACTAACTAACTAACTAACTAACTATCTAACTAACTAAATTTTAGAGTGACACGACATCACACAGTTTCCTTAAGGGATTCGCTATGGATGGTGCTGTTGTGGTTGTGGTGCTTTGATCAGAGTTTCACACCAAGAGAACGGGGAGCAGAGATCTATGGGAATTATGATCTGAGGAACGTGCATGATAAGCCCAAGCCCAAAACTGCACTTGGGAGAATATGACTGCTGTCCTGGGTAAGCTAAGCTAAGTGTGATGACAGCTTTTCTCTGATCTGTGTTGAAAACACACAAGCAGCTCTACAGCACTATGCTGAAGCACGGCTGCTGATTCACAAATCTGTGCTCTTTTATGCTGCTTTACATGACACACACGCACACACACACACACACACAGGCACGCACGCATGCACGCACGCACGCACGCGCACGCACACACACACACACACACACACACTTATTCACTACTTATTCCCAAATCCAGATTGTTGAATCTAATTACCATGGAGGAATTGTACTTTCTGAACCTTAAAAAATGCCCATCTATGAAAGCAAGCATACACAAACGGAGACAAGCAAAAAGACCAAAAGAAAAAAAAGGTGACAAACCAACAACAATTAATTGTGGATTTAATTTGCTATTGGCAGGTGCAGAGGGCTGATTCATGTTTACAGATGAGGAGCAGGCATCTGCCAGAAAGTTTGGATGTAAGAGCTGTCTGAATGACTGATGCACTTTGAAAATCTGGGGGTCACACGCTGCTGCTGCTGCTGAGCCTGGATGGAAAAATAAAACCAGGGAAAGAGGGAAGGGAAAAACATGGAATGGCAGGTGGAGAGGAAATAATGGAAGTTGGAGATAAGTACAACTACAAACTGGTATGAAGAGTGTGTGAAGCAGAAAGAAGCTATTTTCTTTCAACTTTCTTCAAATTAGTTTTACCGCGAGTAAAGATCATTAACTGAATCACTATGTTGTTTGGAGGGGAATTAAAGCTGTGTTTAATGGTTCTGATGAAACCTAATTCTGATTTTCGCAAATTAAATAGCAACAAAGCAACTTCATGGTCATAATTAATTCAATTGTGAACGAACAAAATACATGATGGGATCAGTAAAGAAATATAATATTGCATAATGCAGCTTCCATTAGTTTAACATGACAAAAATCTATAAATATATAGACAATATAATCTATAACCAATCTATAAATATATAGACAATATAAATACAAAGACTAGCTTTAGAGAAAAAAAGATAGCAAATGATGATTTGTGTCACAGATTCAAGTCTGCTCACTGTCGGCAGAAAGGAAGAAAGAAATGATTTGTCTTAAACAACAGCTAGAAGTAAACTACAGGGTCTTGATACAGACCCTGTGAACACATACAATGTGTCTACACCATGCACTACACCAACCCTATTTTTTATTTTATTTTATTTGTCATACTTCATTCCTTACTCATACCAAAATGACTCATATATCTAAAATTATTGTCCATTTCATATTTATGAATACTCTTGCCCAACTGCATACGTGTTGTTTAACTGAAATGGTGTGACAAATTAGGCTAGGAACCTGTCAAATACGCAAGCTCATGTTTTATATGCTCTGGCAGATAGTGTCTGCCCCCCCCCCCCCGTTCAGACAGATTTCCAGCCGAACTGGCCCGGGTTGGGCCAATCACAACCGTTTATCTAATATGGGGCGGGTTCGATATGGTGACTGTACAGAGTAGCGCCGTTGGGGCCATCTTGTTTAACAACCAAGATGGCTATGAACTGGATGCTATATTTTCTCTAAAGAAGAATAAACAAACTGCACTTAAAGCTTTTCTCGATAAGAAAGATGTGTTTGCCGTACTTCCCATCTGTACTTTTGCTCTGATTGGTTCTAGGTCTATCCAATTGGGTCCAGAGGCATACAATTCCCAGACGGGAACATTGTAAGCTTGCAGCTTGTATAAGCAGACTGCTGAAGAATATACATGGAAAATGTGTGTATGTATTAAAACATGCTTTGTATCTGCCGTACATGTAAAATAAAATATTAGCAAATTCTTTAAAATCACCCACACATAGTGGCTGTGGGAGTACTAGTCAAATCAAAGCCATCACCATATACAAAGAAGGGTTATTGACATCAATTGGCACAGCATTTGAGCCAATCAGAAATAAATCCTAAATTGCACTACTGCTGTCACCATCTCTGGTGAAACAGCGGAGCTGGCGCCGTGCGCCGGTCCGTTTCAAGTGATTTTTGGATAGTCTTCGATGACACGGAGAACAATTGCATCTTCCAATCTGTGTGCATCAACGTGCCAAGTTATCCTTTGTATCTTAAAAATAAGGACAGCTGGCACGATGAGCCAGTTTTTATTACACATTTTTCCTGTGAAATTTATACCACCCAATATTTCCAGTGATATTCTGAGACAGTCCAAAAACCAAATGCGACATTACAAAATACACTTTCCTTTTGATGACCACCAATTCATACCCTTTGGCCAGATTGTGCAGTCTCCGAGGAGCCACCGAGTGTCTTTTGCCTTATTACACATGATTAATAACTCTTCAAGCCATCGCAGGTCACACCTCACTTAACTCAATATAATAGAGCAAAGGAGACGCCTCAGCTGGACTCCTGCTTGTATAATCACTCTGCTGGCTTCTGTTTGCGCTTCGACCCACTGTGACTTTACAGGGAGTCGAGACATCCCGGTGTGTTAATTACAGCCTTCTCTCAACCCTCTCACTGCTCTAACGATAAAGCGTCTGAGTAGCTATGACCTGCCTCCATCTATCTTCTCCTCCCCGAACCTCAACACGTAGACGGCTCCCTACTGTGCCTTTCGCTACAAACTTAGTATGAGAGAAAAGGCATGCTAATGGCGAGTGGGCAGGAGTATATATAAATATGGGTTATGCAACAAAAGAGATGATGGAGAGCTGCTCGGAACGCCGTTCTGAACAGTCCTGCATTTCTTGTGCAATATGTTGTGCTGCAGTAACTATGATAATGGGGAAAAGTGCGTGTGCATGTGTGTACATATGTGTGCGTCTGTGCGTGTCAAAATATTTTTATTCATTTTGTGTGTATGTTTTCATTAAAACAAAGCCGTCTGGAGTCAGCTCTGCACAGGGACATGAGGTCAAGGACAGGCTGTGAGACATAGGCTGTGAGACGCGGATGTGAGACGAGGCTGTAAGACAAGGCTGTTATCTATTAAAGCAGTGGGAGTGACCTGCTGCTGGGCAACATTTTTCATGCAAAGGACCAGATTACAGGCTGTGTGTGACAAGGTAATGACCCAGAGATGACGCCGTCAGGCACCTATCAAACCTGGACATAATAATAACTATTTTCAAAACATAATGCTTAAGCTTGATGCACACTCCCAATTTAACTTTCACCCATTTGGTCTGTGGAACCCATGGCATTTGGCTCACCGCTGTGTGAAAAGGCAAGTATGTCATTTGGAGCCCACCCATCCATATGTCAGAGAGACAGATGAAGCTGGAAATCAAGTTCATACTACTGCGATCATGTTTATCTTGCTCTTTTTGGCACACTATATTTGTGTGCACGCATCAAGCCATATACATCCTAACTTAATAAAACAATATAATGATAATAATAATAATAAAATAATAATAATAAATAATAATAATAATAATAAGAAGAAGAAGAAGAAGAAGAAGAAGAAGAAGAAGAAGAAGAAGAAGAAGAAGAAGAAGAAGAAGAAGAAGAAGAAAAAGAAAAAGAAGAAGAAGAAGAACTACAAAAAGTGCAATTTCGGTGGTTGCCAGGGTGTTCTGTATGGTTGCTAAGGTGTTCTGGGTGGTTGTTAGGGAGTTCTAGGTTGTTGCTATGGTGTTCTAGGTGGTTTTCTATGGTGTTTTGGGTGGTTGCTAGGGTATTCTAGGTTATTTATATGGTTTTCTAGGTAGTTGCTAGGGTGTTCTGGGTTGTTTCTAGGTGGTCGCTAAGGAGTTTTGGGTAGGGTGTTTTTAATGGGTGCTTGGGTGTTCTATTGGGTTGATATAGGTGGTTACTATAGGGAGTTGCTAGGGTGTTCTGGGTGGTTGCTATGGTGTTCTAGGTGGTTGCTATAGGTAGTTGCCAGGGTGTTCTGAGTGGTTTCTGTGGGTTTCTATGGTGTCCTAGGTGGTTGCTAGGGTGTACTGGGTGGTTGCTAGGTTGTTCTAAGTGGTTTGTTTTGTCTGGGAAGAAGTAGTATAGTATAAATAATATTGTAGGAGAAATGACAGTTTATAGATTTTGATCATTTATATTTTGTACTTTTGTAATTCTTAAACACAGAGTAAAATCCCATGTTTGTGTATGTCAGAGTTTAAGAGTTTACAATAATTATTGATATAAATAGTATACACGTTTTGAGTCATTCCATTCCATAAGCTAAAGCTGCACAGCTAATAATATTAAAAATAAAAATAATAAGTATGATAGATAGAGCACACTTAATAATCAATCAATCAATAGAGTACTGTATACAACGTTTTGTTCATTAAATTGTCTGACTGCTTCTTAACTCCTTTAGGGTAATACAGACACCATGCCTTGCAACAAGGAGAAACTCATCAACATATTCCATGAAGCAATTCAAACCATTTTGTGGGATAATAATAACTAGCAGCCGGTGTATTTCATTTGCAAAATTAAATGAAAGCATGCATCTTCTGAGCCTGGCGATGAGCCTGGCACACAACGGCGTTGTCCCGCAGGCCCTGCCCTGCTAATGGGTCAGGGTAGGAGACGATAAGACAACATGTACTTTATTCATCCCAGACAGGAAACGCACAGGACAAATTAAAAAAGAGATGGATAATTATTATAATAATTTAGCTATTTTCTGCCCTACCAGGATGGAAGTCATCCTCCATGTTGGTTGTCGGTTTGAGGATGCTGTTTCAGATAACCGATTGCTGCCTGTTTCCGAGGAGTAATGCAGCATGAGCTTGTTTTTTTTTTTTCCTCATCTGATTTCTTTCTTTGAAGATCATACGCATGATGGCTGAAATATTTAAAAACGATGAAATCAGTGGTGTTTAGGTATCAATATTAGAAATGTATTAGCAAGTAAAGAAAAAGAGTGTCACAGGACTTTCAAAAATAGCCATAACCTCCAACACTTGTCAAGGAGTGCCACTCAAACGCCACCCATCATCTTTTCCAATTACAAGACCCGAAGACATCTATGTCTTATCTTTTACACATGTGCTTCTCGACTGGCATGTGACCCACTTTAGCTTGGTGGTATATAGAGCTCAGGTAGTCGAGCTGTCGAACAATCAAGTAGTCGATGTTACACAATCCCAGCATGCATCTCTCTGGGATCAAATTGCCAATTGTGATAGCTGTTGTCACCGTGTTGTCCAAACGAGCCGAGAGGCTGAGTGAAATAAAAAAACATAGCATTAGATCCATCTGTGCAGAAATCCTGTGTGAAAGTCCACACAATTTTAATTTACTAAAGTAAAAGTGCAAATGCTCATCTAAAAAGAAAAAACATTTGTGTTATATAACATTAAGAGCAGCCCTCTAAAAATGACATGGTGTTCTCTATTCAGATACACACCAGAATGAACATCACTTTGCAGGAGAAACACTTATTTTGCGGCATCTGCCGCTCGGTGACATAAGGGCGGATCGCCGCGGAGTGAATACCTAAAGGACACTTAAAGAGTTGACTGTACGGCTGAGTGATGAGACAGGCCCCAAGGCTGGCGGGGCAAACGTTGAAGTGATCGGTTAGGAAACTTGGGAGATTGTCTCACGCAGTCTCGGAGCGTGAAAACGTCACGAAAAATGATTTCCAACAACGGAAGCGAAAGTGAGCCAGAACCAGAACCAGAGAAAGAACCTCTGGAATTATGCCAGACGGCTGCCCTACGGCGTCAACAATCGTCCTTCCTCAACGCCACCTCTAGCAGCAAACGACAAAACGCACAGCGGAGGACGACGCGACGAGCTAGATAATGACTTTGCGGCTTTGCGTTTCTCCTTCGGAAGGGCGTTCGTCTCCATTAGGAATCATTAACAGCACTTGGCGCTCGTTACGACGTGGCACACACCAGTTCCCCGCGCCTGTTTGTCTTCTTGATTTAACAAGCATGAAATGAAAGTAGGAAGTAGGAACATGGGAGAGGACGATGCAGAAGACAAACAAAAACACTTGACAGAACTACACTCGGCCTCGAAAGATAACCATCTCGCACTTTCCCCCGTCTTCTGTAATGCACACGACGACGGGAAAGTGCGAGACAGTTATCTTCCAAGGCCAGATAGGGTTTTATTTTTCCAGCCCACACACCCACCACACACACACACACACACACACACACACACACACACAGACATACACGCGCACGCACGCACGCCTCCCCTATTCTTTTGGTGTGATATATTATCCACATCTGGGCCTTGCATGCTACTCTGTGAAGATGGCGGTTAGCATTTACTCTTAAAGGCACATGTATAAGAATCAGAAATTCATTCTCATCTTTGGCTGTAAGTGAACTGCAGCCTGCCGGAGCTCGAGCTGCACTGAGAGCACTGGAGTGGGAGCGCACTCGCAATGCTAATAAGACACAATACAAAATGGCCGTGGCTGGTCCTGGCGGGACACTCTGGTCCTGCGCCATCCGCTGACAGCTAACGCACGTACACTGATAGGCGTGCGCTTTTCATCTCACACACACACACATTTCACTCACCACCACCACCACCACCACCACCACCACCCCAGCCTCCACCTGCTTTGGTTCTGCTCTGTATTGTATGTAACCTACACAATGGGTTGAGGTATGTGATGTACTAACCCTAAAAAGAGTGGCACCGTACCCGCCAACATGAGTGATTTCTGACAGAACCGCTCGTTACAAACTAAGGACACAATAATAGGAACTGGCTAAAGCTAGCTCCATAGCATCCTTAGACGTCGCTTCCTTCCTTCTTCCCCGAAAAACCGATAAATATAACACATTCAAATATAATAGAAATCAGCCCGCAGGCTGTTCTTACACAGCAGAGAGAGTCGGAGGAGGGTCTCAGTTGTTAAGTCAACTTACAACCTGTTCATGTACATGTATTGGCAATTTAAAGCAATGTATGCATGTAAAATCCTACATGTAGTCCCTTTAATGGACTTCAGCGCTGCTGTCCGAGCACTTTCTCATTCTGCCAATCAGCAGATGGAGAAAGTGGATAATGACTACCTCTGGGACTGCAGAGCAGAGTTAAATGCTGAGGGGGCCGAAGCAGGAGTGGGAACACGTAGACACGGCTGGCTCAGCCAACGCTCTGACACCGATGCCCCTGGCACTCAAGGATAATAGAAATGACAGACTTTTCCGGGAAATGGCCACTGCTAAGCGTCTATATATGTGGTGTCTAATGGCCACGCGTTCGAGAGGAACCGATTTGAATCACCAGCCTGGGATTCAGGGAACAGATTTCGACATATTCCGACACTGGGGTGGAGATCAATCGGAGATCATCCTCAAAGATTGTAAAGCTTGGTTG
>JAOPJI010000079.1:3102688-3112743 GCA_027122695.1 Merluccius productus
CACACACACACACACACACACACACACACACACACACACACACACACACACACACACACACACACACACTGGGATTCACAATGGTAATTAGCTTTGAGCTTTGCATAGAAGCCTCACAGGCATTAGTACTCTGTTCCTGTGCAATTCTAATCAAATTAATCCCAACACTATGCACCACGAGCGGGCTCACCTCCATGGATGCGTCTCATCTCTCCTTTTCATCCCCTTCTTCCAGCAGGCGTTCGTGCCGCAGTGAAGCAGGGCCACATTTATGGATTTGTGCATCTCTCTTGTGCGGTCATAAAAGGCGCACCTGAAATTGAAGACTCCCCCGCTCTCTGCATGCGTTTTGCATCGCAATTCAATTCATTTTTTGCCATAATGTGGATGCAGATGAGACCAAGCCAATGCCATTCACGTGTCTTATTATGGGCTAGCAACAACTAGGCTCTAGGATTTGATATTCACTACCGTGTATCGTGACAGTTGAGAAAAGCACGGCCCAGCATTCACATTTACGTAATTGATCTGTTGTCCACAAGCCTTTTTATTGACTCTTATTCTCACAGTGGTGGTAGAGGTACAAAGAAGGTGCTGTAAATAGGTTGTCACGGCAACAGATCCCAGGTATTGTTGCCGTGGTGTTTTAGAATGAAAAGGGCTGGTGGGCGTGGATGGAGACACACACACACACACACACACACACACACAAGTTCTGTCACCACTCAACCTGCATGTGCTGTGGCCATAGGAGACCTACACACACTCGTTCTGTCACCACTCCCCCTGCATTGTGGCCATAGGAGACCTACACACACTCATTCTGTCACTACTCCCCCTGCATTGTGGCCATAGGAGACCTACACACACACACACACACACACACACACACTTGTTTTGTCACCACTCCCCCCCTGCATGTCCTGTGGCCGTTTGAAAGGCCCACAATCAATAGGCGTGAATGAAGAACAGAGACCATAGGAAGGGTTTGTCTTGAGGCCAGCACAGCCAGCACTGTTGTAAATGAAGCCCTGTGGCGTGTTGTGTAATACAATCGATTCCTAATTATTGTGCCTTCTCTCCTTTCCCTTTTTCCATCAGCGGTAGACTTATTATACGGTGGAATATATTGTTTTGTGTGTCAAGACTACATATACGACAAAGAAATGGAGCAGATTGCCAAAGAAGAACAGAGGAAAGCCTGGAAATTGCAAGGTATGTTGATTTATCTTTCCATCCAGAGTAACTGAACGGCATAATCAAGTCCCGGCAACGCCACCGAACACAACACTAACCACAATTGGTGACAACAGATGTCACAACGTGATGTCACTTGGCACATTCACAGCCAATCAGAATAGGGCATCTGCAGTTAACCAGTGTTTTGCCAGAGATGGCGCTGTCCCTGAGGTTTCACATTGTGTTCAGTGTAAGGGTTCCTTATGACTAATTTCCCTGGCGTTTAGTCGACTAGTCTTAGAAAACAACCTAGAAATCAGTCACATGTAGCACATTCAAACCAAAGAGGTCAATATCAGAGCCACTTCAAATGCGTAATCTAATATTTTTAACAATTAAATCCTATTTTACATGCTGCTGAAAATCAGCTCTCCTTCCAGTTTAATGTCCATATGCCTGTAGTGAATGGCTCTGCATCGCACCAGTTGAATTGTTACACCCCAATATCTTGTTGCATGATGATCACTGTCCTGTACATCGAAATACTCCCAAACTTTGCTGGTTTTACGAGCTGGCATTTTGTTAGCTTTCTGTTTCCACTCGATTGACCCATTCATTTCTGTAACTTTCATTAAACATTTATTATATAAAATCTTACCTGTTACAAAATGGGGCACTGCAGGGACGGGAACTGTACTATCTTTCTAGTATGTTCTTTGCTTTCAGCCACAAATGTCTCAGCTTAAAGGATAACTTCTACCTGGCCCCTATTTTCCCATTATTTTAGGTCTCGGTGACAAATGCAAACAACAATTTTGTTGTACGTCAAAATACGTCCTCTAAAACTGCTTGTTTGTGCCACTGACAGACTCAGATTGTTATTAGTGTCTGACAAGATTATGAAAAGGATCCCTTCAGAGAAATAAAACCTTTTGTCTTTACTTTTCGCTTGATCCGGTCTGTTTGTTATTATGTCTCACCAAGTCTCGCTCAAGGAGAAATTTCCCTTAGATAACACTAAGCTACGCTTTCTGTAGTCAAACACAATAAACTCTTGCCTCCTTTCTTCAACTTTCACTCACGTTTCCACCAGTCTCTTCCTGTCTCACGACTCTAGATTTCAGAGTGAGACTTCTCCTTGAGCCAGACTTGTTTAGACACAATAACAAATGGATCAAGCGAAAGTTGAAGACAAAGGTATTATTTATCTGTAGGGATCCTTTCCATAATCGTGTCAGACACTTAAAATAACAATCTCAACCGGTCAGTGGCAAAGCAAGCACTTTTAGAGGACGTACATTGACAGGACGCTATTGCCCCATAGTTCTACATTGCTTCTCGTTTTCGCAGGTGACGGCTGAAGCCCTCTCGCCCAATACTGGACCAATTTAAAAAATGTATGTCCGGATTAGTCACCGAGACCCAAAATTAGGAGAGAATAGGGTCCAGGTTGGAAAATCCCCAAGTTATCCTTTTAACAGATGGTTTCTTGGACGATCGTATTGACCCTGTTTTGATTTTGAGAAACTACTTTACAATTTGTGATGGCAGAAGGTAAACAGAACACAGTTGTGTCACTTTTGCCACCACTAACTGTCTATATTGGTCTAAGACATACGTTATTATCCTTAGTAGGCCTATGCTTGTTCTATTAAGGTTTTACAGTGTAAATTAGTTAAATATGCAAAACTATTTAATAAAATGTGCTTATGCCGACTAGCAAGTGCTGCAACGTTTAGTCGACTAGTCGACTAAGACTAGTCTCAGGCTAACAGTGCACGTCCATGTTTGGTGCATTCATGTTTTTCATTGCTGTGTCAGCAGGTATTGGGGAGAAATACACAACATGGGAGCCAACCAAGAGGGAGCTAGAGTTACTACGACACAATCCAAAGCGGAGGAAAATCACTACAAACTGCACCATAGGTGGGCAATAGACAAGCGTTATCCAGACCACTTGTTCCATTGTGTGTGTGTGTGTGTGTGCATGCAACAGTGTATCATCTATCTGGGCTCACTCACCAATTGAAGTATCACTTAAGGTCATTCAGTCAAGTAGCCTTTAAGGTCAAACAGGAGCGGGCAGCCACACTGTGAGGTGCTTAACATCCAATTCCTCTCTGACAGATCTGTGCCATAGCGGGTCTATCATTCTCTCTGCGTGTCTCTCGCAATGCTAGTCTCTCTCGCTCTCACTCTCGCCATTTCTCTCTCATATTTATGTTCCTTCACGGTTTTGCTCTGTTTTTCCATGCTTTGTTGTATTTCGCCGATCTTCCAGAATAGATGGGAGTTTTGGTTGCACCACACATTTCTAGCTTAGCAACTACCTCGATTGTACACCCACGCAAGGGACAATGACACAGACGCAGATAAAAGCGCTGAACAGGAGTTGTCTTGCTTTGGAAGTTTATATCATCCGCAATAAATCCACATCATTTGGGGTCTCAAGGAGTAATGCGAACAAGAATGTTTGACATTGGTCCAGTATTGAGCGAGAGGGCTTCAGCTGTCAGCCGGGAAACGGCCAGCAATATAGGGCATTAGCGCCCCGTCAATGTATGTCCTCTAAAAGGGCTTGTTTTGCCACCGACAGTTGCAGGTTGTTATTATTAAGTGTCTGTGTTGTTGTGTTTAACCATGTCTCGCTCAAGGAGAAGTCTCGCTCTGAACAGTCCTTGGCGAGACTTGGTTAGACATTGGCTCGCATAGCCAGCCATATCTCCACACTTTGTTTAAGAGCTGTGCCAGTGTTGGAGAAAGGTCTGGCTCTACTCACTATCATTTTGGCATAGGGAAAAATACACTCCGTCTTGTTTTTGTGTTTTTTCAACCAATCGCAGTCGTCTTGGGCGGCGCTAAGCCCAGGAGCCTGCCATTGGGTCACTCCTACAGTCAATCAATGGCAGGCTTGAGCGGGGTTATGCCAAAATCCTACAATAATAAACAGCCCTGAAGCCCCCTCACCCAATAATGAACCAATGTCAAAAATCCCAGAGACCCAAAATTATGGGGAATTAGGGTCCAGGGTGAAAAACCCTGAAGTTATTCTTTAAGGACGGGGTTGATGGGACAAAAAAAAAGTACTAGAGGGCTTTTACTTCCCTTAATTTTGGCAGCTGTTCAATTGAGTCGCCGCCACCGCCGTCCAATGTGATGATGATGCGTCCTAACAGCCCCCTCTGGTTTCTCTTGCAGGTTTACGAGGGTTAATAAACTTGGGCAACACGTGCTTTATGAACTGCATTGTTCAGGCCCTCACACACACACCGCTGCTACGAGACTTCTTCCTCTCGGACAGACACAAATGCGAGATGCAATCAAACTCCTGTCTGGTGTGTGAAATGTCGCAGCTCTTTCAAGAGGTAAGTCCGTCCTTGTGCGCCCGCTCCGTGTGCCTATGGGTTTCCGTGAATGAACCCACAGCCGGACAAACGCTCCTCGTTCCCTTTCCATGCGAGTCACTGCAGAGTCAGAACCCCCGTTGCACTCTACCCCAAGGCCATATCTGTGCACTATATACACTATAAATATTGTATACACTATAAATATTGCCCTGTATTTGTGCCATTGCACTCGGCTGTCCTCGGTCATGTGCGCATCAACAACTTTGAATATTACGCGAGGACTGCTGCCTATTTGCCCATTTATCTTATCTGTTGCCACACTGCTTTGCCTCTCTCGTCTTCTCTCACTCCATGGCCCCGCGTGTCTGTGTGTGACATTGTGCCAAATATGGTGCGAGTCAACGCTAGTGATATCTGAAGTTCCTGTATGCCTGCCCACACCCCTCAAAGAAAGCACTCTTCCTCTTTCAACCAGGGTAGGTGAGCAACCTAGTAAGGTTTTAACTGTGGCTCAGTTATAGCCTCTAAATTGGATATAGCTGTGGCTACTATTCAAAAACGTGTATTTTTTACACACACACACACACACACACACACACGTGCATATGAGGGTTGCCCATGTTTCTAAGCTTTCCTTGGCAGCAGTCAGGCACACATGCCCTCACACTCTTGCCCAACTTTTTCACATCGCAGAGGGAAGGAAGTTTGTTCTGCTTTCATCAACCCCTCACTCCTCCCCAGTTTGTTCCTTTCTACACGCCGCCGCTGCCATGTCAGCTCGCTTCAAACCGCCGGCAAAGAACAAAAATGACCTGTAAAATTCAGATCGGCTCAGTCGGCGTGGTCGTTTTTTTTGTGTCTCTCTTTTCCCTTTGCACCGCTCACTCAGGGAATCGTCTCAGGGAACCGTGGAGATGAAAAGTATTCGAGTCGGTGTACCCCGTATACGTATATGCCTGCTCTACCAGAGAAATGAAAGACGCAGGCTGAAATGAACTGGCACAGGACTACACAGGACTGCTGCAGGACTGGTAGTGGTGGTGGTGGTGGTTAGCAGCAGCACCCAGCCTGCCCTTCATCTCTGCTCACCTGCTCTCCCGTCTTTTCCACGCCACCCCAGCCTGTTTCCACTACTCCATTCAACCCCCCCCCCCCAGTGATTCCTCTGTTGCTTCGCCCTAGTCCTGTTCTCAGGTTGTTTATATAGCTGTTTTTATCTATGAAAGTGTCCTGCATTAGAGTATGACACTGCTTTAGTTGAGCTTGAATCTTCCAAGGCGGGCGGTAGACCGGGGTAAATTCAGTCCTCCAAATAACCTTTTGTTGTTGCTTCTGCTCGCTCTGCAATTTAATGCGAAATACGCTGAATGTCCAGGGAGCAAACGTAATGACACGGTACCCTATTCTTGGGATGTTGCCTTGATGCCAACTGTGAGCATTTTATATTTCTAATGTAATGCCCTAACTCCATATATAAAATGCACTTCCTTTAAAAGCCTAAATTTGTCCTTAATGGCCTCTCTTCTGCTAATTAAGTGGCTGTTGGGTCCAAGCATCATAGCCAAGTGGTGCTCAGTAATCAACAAGCATTTACATGTCACAGCCATTAATTACTTGATCATTTCTGGAAAGGTACTGAATGATGATTAATATCACTTCACTAGACGTTGCATACCGGTAATTATTAAACGGCACCACGCCCCGTTATTCCAGATCTGTAAAATTATTGTCATTGAATTAGTGGAATACTTGAACACGTTTAACGTTGTTGGTGGGTTTTTTTTGTGTCTCCTAGTTTTACTCGGGCCACCGGTCGCCCCACATTCCCTTCCGGCTGCTGCACCTGGTATGGACCCACGCCAAGCACCTGGCGGGCTACGAGCAGCAGGACGCACACGAGTTCCTCATCGCCGCGCTGGACGTGCTGCACCGGCACTGCAAAGGGGACACCACGCGTAAGCCCTCAACACACACACACACACACACACACACACACACACACACGCCCACTCACACACACGCCTACGAGTTTAAGAAAATGCGGTCCGAGCAGTCCATAAGAGCAGGCGTGAGGAGCATTGTCACACTCGTTCGAGCCATTGTGCGCAGCCAATAGAAAACTACCACTATGGAAAATCGCTTTTAGCCGGAAATAGCAGACGGGTATTTTACAGAGAATCTCCCCTTTAACAACTGCATACATTTGAGTCAGAAATAACAGAAATGTCAACCAACACTTTCTGAGGAACGGAAACATTTTCAACTGAAAACAGTAATTTTGGAAAATATTGAAAGCTAATTTTAGGGGTGACCCCGAATATTCGACTATTCGACGATTCGATCGAAGGACTCTGATTCGACTGCCAATCTCATAGTCGAATCGTCGGCAACACACAGGATCATTCCATTCGCGCTATAGGCGGTGCTGAATTACATATAGTTTATGTCTCCCAATAAATCTTGATAGATAGCCTATTTTTGTATAAATATCAAGTGCAAAACACTGCCAGCGCAGCATCGCGGCGCGTCTATGACACAAGTGCCGCCCCTAGCACTCATAGGAAGCGTCACGCTGCGGCACGTCAACAGGAATATAGTCGTCTCCGGAGCAGAAGAAAAAAAAAAAAGAAAAGAAAAGAGCGCCTTTTCGGCGGCACTTGACGCGCGGCGACACTGTGAAATAGGACAGTGGCGTGAAGTAATAGAAAATAATAGGGGCGGCTGTTTTGACGCGCGCTGTTCGCCGGTGTCCAAAACACACCGCCAATGTTGCAAATGAGAATATGGATAAACATGGACGTTGTTAGACCACCTGGGCATTCGGGGATATAGCTCCGGATCTTTTGGGAATAGCCCCGGATCTCTGTGCCGTGAAACCCCCCCCCCCCCCCCGTCGGTCGTCGGTCCGGGGTGTGTGACGATCACGCACCACGAAAACAACATGATTCGACGATCAGTCGACTGTAGGCAAGACTTGACCAATCAGATTCGACTATATTAATTCTTAGTCGGGGACACCCCTAGATCATTTCTATAGTTTCCAGATAATGAGGTCTTAGGCTAGGGAATGTCATCAGCTCTGAAATGAACATGAATAACTCACTCGGCTGCTCACGGCTCGCTGCACGATTAGAAAATAGACACATGAAAGTAAACGTAGCCAGGGGGACATGCTGCTCTACCGTATGCGCCGCTATGCCTCTGGGTTTTTTTTTCTTCTTTCAACCACAAGTCACTCCTCCCACCGCGCTTCATTTACAAACGTACTGAAGGAGACTGACAATGGTGTGTACCGAAGGGGACAAGGCGAGCGGTGAAGCGGTGCAGGGAATCTCAATAGAGCCGGGCGCCCGCAGCAGCGCACTGACAGGCTGTGACTCACCCACAGCCGTAGCCTGCAGTAAGCCCCGCCGTGATTGGATCGCGGGGACGTTCGCCCAGTGCTGCTGCAGGGGGAATGCAGATGCAAGAGTTCTGCAGCAGTGTTTCAAGATGTTGTCTTAAGTGTGTGTGTCTGTCTGTCTGTCTGTGTGTGCACAAATATGAGCAACAATGTTTTCCGTTCCATTAGGAGATGACAACGGAAAAAAGGCCAACAATCCAAACCACTGTAACTGCATTATAGACCAAATCTTCACTGGGGGCCTGCAATCGGACGTTACGTGTCAAGTTTGCCAGTAAGCCATCTTTTTTTCTACTCCCGCGCATGTGTGTGTGTGTGTGTGTACGTACGTGTGTGTGTACGTGTGTGTGTACGTGTGTGTGCGCGCGCATATAGACACAGTACAAAGCGCCCAGCTGTTGATAATTGCCGTTGGGTCTTCCTACGTGCTAGTTGTTTGAACCCCACACCTCTGTTTACTCATTTGTCCTCCATCGATCACAGCCCAGATCCCCCCCCCCCCATCACAGACCTTGTTCCGACCAAGCCCCTTCTCCCCAGAGTGTGCAGCCCGATCCTGTGTGCCCCTTTGTCTCCACCGCCCTTTATTTTAAAAGGAGGCCGCTCGCTGGGGCCGGTTGTCTAGACGGCAACCCGCCCCAAGCGCTGCTGCACCCCCCACCCCCCCCCCCACCCCACCCTGTGAGCTGTCCTGTCACATTAGCAGCAGAACACTGCCCTGAACTGTGAGGCAACCTCTCCCCTGCTGCCAGCCAGGCCAAGTCCAGCTTTAATGTGGCTGCACAGCATACACACACAGACTCACATGCACACCGACTCTGTGGTGTTACAACACAGATTGGAGCAGTACTGTCATACAACGGGTTGTACAAATAGCGGTCAATGCTTTATATGTGTAAAATACTATTGTCATTTAATATTATATAACGTAGAATAGAGGTGAGAGGTAGAGAGGTGGTTTATGTAAGGGAGGGGGATTACCATTGGGTCAAAAGTAGTTCTTTACATTAACGACATACCATAGGGTTAATGCCTTCGACATCAACTGTCCGTCCGCCGCGCCCCCCTGGCTTTAGAATCCACCTAGTGGTACAGCGGGGAACTACACAGCATGACTCATCTAATCAAGGGTGATGGTGCATTATCGTCTACGGGTCCGTTATAGCAAGCAGGAGGTGCATATAGGGGGGACACACTACTTCGGCAAAATGGAAAACTCGGGAGCCTTCAGAACACGCCATTAGGAATTCTCTATGTGCAGCAAATTCTGTCTGATGCAACGCTATTGAATTGCAAATGGCGCTGGAAGGAGAGAGCACATTATGAACACACACACACACACACACACACACACACACACTTCCTCTTTCATCGGGCTCCAGGAGATGCGACGGCCACATATAGACGGGGACAAGACGGAGCACAAGTCATAAATGTGCATCTGCATCATAAATGTGTTGGATACACCACTTGCAGGGAAAGAACGCGTGCCCACACACGCGGATGCGCATACTAACGCGTTCCCTCCATGCAGCGGCGTTTCCACGACGATAGATCCGTTCTGGGATATCAGCCTGGATCTGCCCGGCTCGTCCACGCCTTTTTGGCCTCTGAGCCCGGGAGGCGACGGCAGCGCGGTCAACGGCGAGAGCCACCTGTCAGGATCGACCACACTCACAGACTGCCTACGCAGGTATGACTCAAGCCACTCACCCACCGCCCCCGCACCCGAGCTCGTTCTCTACCAGCGCTGCAAAACAAACCGTTTGCTTCACCACGTTCGATTGATCCGTCTTAGCCGGTGCTCTTGACACACGAGGAAGCCAAAAACAGAAGGGAATTGACTGCTGCTACTACTACTGCTCCTATGCGTGATACAATCTGTCAATACATTCCCATAGTCCTCCAGTCAAGCATCCACCTGTTAGGCTTCAGCTGTCTGAAACAACCTCCCCCCCCAGCCTTCTCTCTCTTTGGCTCTATCTCACTCTCTTCTCTCTTGCACGCTCTTTTTTCTCTCTCTCTCTATCTATCTCTCTCTCTCTATCTCTCTTCCCCCCCCCCCCCCCCCCCCCCCCCCCCCCCCCCCCCCCCCCCCCCCCCCCCCCCCCCCCCCGCCCGCGCCC
>JAOPJI010000079.1:3197018-3207668 GCA_027122695.1 Merluccius productus
CACACCCCACACTCACAGTCTACAGACCCCGGTGTCTGTTCTTCTTCGTTGGTGTCAGCCTCTCTCTGACTGCTCCAGGAAGACCGGCTTGGCTGGCCCACCGCTCTGCAGGAACTATAGAAGAAGAGAGAGGAGGAGGAGGAGGAGGAGGAGGAGGAGGAGGAGGAGGAGGGATACCTCAGTCATCAACAAAAGGAATATTAAAATGTGGTGTAATTGGATGTTGTGGGAAAGGACAGCACACCAACCTCTCCATCTTTACCTTGTGCTTCGGACAACGGAGGGAGAAGTTAACTTCATTCAACGAACAGTCTGGCGGAGAGAGATTTACAGACCCTTTGAAACATTTAGAAAACCCCCAAGCTAGCAAACTAACAGAGACAACATTTAAAAAAATGTTAAACCTCTCCAAGCTAACATTTAAAAACCTTGCGGACAGTCAGGACACATTCTGTCCAGCACTGCCGCCTAGTGGCCAGTAGAATGAATGGCAGTGAATCAGAGTTGGCATGGAGCTGAGATTGCTACTCTTTAGCCATGGAGATTTGTAGTATCAGACACACATTACATATATAAATAAATAAATAAAAATAATATTTTTATATATATATATATATATTCATATACGAGATGTTGGAGAGTGATGCATCATGGGAATAATCACTAGCGTCCATTTAGTTCCAGATACAGAGCATAGCCACAGTAACGTGCGGTGTAGTCGTGGTAACTGAGCAGGGGGGGCTACCTGCTTCCATGGCACACAGAAAGTGGTAGCGCAGGGTGCAGCCCTTGGTGTAGCACCCCAAGGTGGAGCCCACAGCCTCGCAGTAGGAGCAGCTCTGCACCACACAGAAAGAGGAAGGAACTAAATTAACAATTTCAGAAGACAAAATGACAACGGTTGAAAACTGACACACAAATACATCAAACATCAACGTGTGAAGAGATGTTCAAATGTACAGACCGTCTCTCTGGCACCGTCTAGTGCCTCCTGCAGGCCGTACAGTCTGCCGTTGACCAGGTAGACCCCGCTGGTCCAGGCCACGCAGCCCTCGTGGAACCACAGCTCCTCCGGGTCCATGGGCATCTGGGGCAGCTGGGCCAGCTGGGCCAGGGGTCCCAGAGAGTCCAGGGCTGGGGGAGGGGGCTGGAACGGCAGCGAGGCCTTGCTGTTGGACGGCACCATCCTAGGGGAGTCCTCGGTGGACTTGTGCCGTCGCTTGAAGCGCGGGTGCGAGGTGAGCTTCCTGTGTTGGGGCCTCGGCTGAGCTTCCTCGGGGGGCGGCGGCGGCTGGGGTTTAGGCGGCAACTCAACGTCTAGATCCGGCTCCCTCTTCAGCTGGGGGATGGGCCGAGTGTCCAGGTGCATGTCCCAGGACAGCGATGGGGTCTTACTGGCACCGGAGCTGCAGCTGCTGCTCAACTTCCCAGAAAGATACATCATCATCATCTCGTCTGCGCTGGCGGGAGAGAACCCGCTCATTGCCAGGCGAGGGGAGGTGGTGTGCCGCAGCAGGCTGATGGCGTAGTCACTTTCAGACGAAGGTCTGGGCATCTGAGTGTCTTGTGTTGTGGTGTCTTGGAGAATACTTGACACGTTGGAGTTGGTGTCGGAGCTTGGTCCCGTTCTATTTGCTGCGGCGGTGGCTTGGCACTGCCGGACCTGCGGCTGGTTCTTGGGCAGCTTAGTGGCGTACTCAGCAGGGTAGTACGGCCCGTACAGATCTCCCAGGTGTTTGTAATTTGCCCATTTCTGACAGAGGCAGCAGAGCAGGCGGCCAGAGTGGTTGGTCTCTGTGATCACTGGTCCAGAGACCACGTAGCTGGAAGAGGGGAGAGCCTTCCCTGCCGGGAGGCTGCTCTCTGCTTCGTCTGACTCTCCCTGCTCCGCCTCCCTCTCCCTCCTGGAGAGCTGAGTGGAGAATGCCGAGGCCAGCAGAGAGTCCAAACCAGTCTTCCCTCCTGCTAAACTACGCTCCCCCTTCATCTTCTCCTCCTCTGCGTTGACAATGGTGCACACCGCCCCCACCTCCGGCACCTTCTTCTCGACATGGATGTGAGGAACGAAGGGACCCTTCCTGCTGGGGTCCAACGGGCCTGCGGTGCCTGGCGACGTCTCACGGTCATCCTGAGGCATGGGGGCGGCTCCTGCACCCACTCTCCGCCTCCTCCTCGTTCGACCCCTGGCCTCCGTCGCCCCACCCTCGTTCTTCACCCCTCTCCGTCTCCGTCTCAGGGGCTTCACCTCCACCTCCGGAGGCGTGTCCTCGCTCTCCACATCCACCTTCACCACCTGGGTTAAAACAGGCGGGGCCAGGGGCGGGGTGGGTGGACGGTCTACCAGAGGGGGTGGAGGAGAGGCGGACATGCTGCTGCAGGTCTGTCCTGGTGGGGGTGGCAGGGAGGGGAGGGCAGCTACAGAGGGAGCCGAGGGCGTTAGGGGACCTTGCATGGTGTTGTGACCCGGGGATGTGTTCTGGCCCTGGCCCTGGGCACGCTTCTGCTTGTTGACGCTTCCCACGGGTCTGCCCTTCTTTTTGCCTGATGGGAAGTAGCCTTTAGGTACAGAACTGTCCGACATCTTGGAGTCTTGTGGTGACAGACTGGACCTCCCGGAGGACATGTGATGTTGTGGTCTGCTCAGCAGAAGTCCTGGGGTCTGGCTGTGATGTGGTGGGGTGGTTGCGTAGTAGTCCCTGCCAGGATAGTCTTCAAATCCAATTCCGCTTTCCTGGAGCTTCTGTCTCAGGAGGTTGGCCGCAGACTGTTCTCCCCGGCGGGTCTCCAGCTGCTGGTAGGTGTTGGTGAAATGTTGGATGTCGGACAGTGCCGATGAGGAAGGAGGAGGGGAGCCCTGGACCGGACGAGGGAGAGGCGGAGGAGGGGGTAGAGGACCCAGCAGAGTGAATTCCTCCTTGTCACCAGAGGCTGAAACCACCGCAGCCCCTAAACCGAAGTCAAAATCGGTTTGTTTGAGAACCTGGGAGGTCTGGTGAGGCTCACAGGGGTAAGCAGTGGGGGGCAGTGGCCCTGCGTCGTCTACTCCTCTGAAGGTCAGGTCGTTCAGAGAGTGACCTTCATCAAGGTAACCCTCATCCCCACCTACAACTCTGGTGTAATGGGGCATGTCTTGGCCCTGTGAGTCACTGAACGAAGCCAGCTCTGAATGAGAGTAGCCTGCGTAATGGTTTGCCTCGCTGTCCAGCCCCGTCGGCTTCTGAACATTTGGAGTTATCTTTTGCACTATGGCCTCCAGTTTCAGACCACGCCCTTTCCTGGGAGGCAGAGACTTGCTCTGTCTCCCTCCTCCAGAGGGAGACATGGACTGTAAGTAGGCGTTCTCACCAGAAATAGGGGACGAGAGGCGGGGACAAACTATGTCTGAACTTGACGAGTCGTCTTCGTTGTTGTGGCTGGACTCAGACTGGGCCCCGGGGGAATGGTGGGAGTTGAGGGCTGCCCTGGCCTCCTGCAGCTGTCTCTTGGCGGGGATTGGAGAGATAAAGGAACGCACTCTCCGCCTCAACATCAACGGATTTGTGTCTCCGGATCCGCTGCCTTTAGCTGAGCGCGGCCCCTGTGGTGGAGCAGAGTTGGCATCGGTGAAGGGTTTGATGGAAGTGGATGCTGACACTGACGGGGATGGTTTAGGTTCCTCTGTGGTTCCTCTGGTGACATCGGGGTCCACAAGGTTTGAACCAGATGCCAGAGGAACAACTCCATGCGGTGCCCCAGGAGCAGAAGGAGGAGCAGCTGTTCGGTAGTAGGGGTCTCCCTCCATCAGTACCGCACCTTCTCTGCCACCGTGTGACGCCTCCCACATCTTTATGTCATAGTAAGTGCTCTGATGGGGAAGAGGCGGTTTGGTCAGATGTTCATTGGGCAAAACGTCCGTCTGAGGGACCATCCGCTGTCTCTGCTCCGATTGGCTGGAGAGCTTATGCCTCCCTGGGGAGGAGCCGGCCTGCATCATCATCATCTCCTTTGGTGGCCTGTTCATCGCTGCTACCCACTCACTGATGTCCTGGGGTGGGTGGGACGGGCCACAGGGGTGGGGGTACATCTGAAGCTTGTTGGCGGACTGTGGGTTGGAGAGTTGGGCCTGGGGGGGTAGGTTATGGTAGGGGTGATGGGATGGGAAGTGGTGGTTGCCACGAGGCATCATGCTGCCTTCCCTTGTATCACCATAGCGATATCCAGGAAACCCGCTGGCATGGCCACTGGTCAGGTCAAACCCATGGACAAAAGCCTGATGCCTCGAGGGGGAAGATAGCGGGTTGGTGGTGGCGGTAGGATGAGGAGGCATGGGGCTCATGTCAACGTTAAGTCGCCTGTAGGGATCAGCAGGATGACCGGGCTTGGAACCGGCCTCTTTAGCTGATCCACTGGCATGGCGATCCGGCTGCAGATTAGCAGCACTAGGGCACCTCTCCTTCAATGCCATTTCCATCTTCACCACAGGTTTCACTCCCGGGTCCTTTTTACTCAAGTCATTGGCCCCTGGCGCCGAGGAAAACGGCTCTTGAATCACAGAGGATCCACCCGGAGCCTTCTCCCGCTCTTCCCGTTCAGGGGTGCTGCGACGGTTCGGCGAAACATCACAGATCACCGAGCGGCGTTCGGAGGACAGCGGTAATAGGGAAGTGGATGACTTTTGGGTCTCATTTTGGCTAGCGCTACCCGTAAGTGGCTCTGTCTCTTGCAGAAGTAGCTCTTGTACTGCAGAGGATGGGGTGGACATGGTGGATAAGGTCTTCTTCTGTGGTAACGAATAGTCTGCCAGATTAATGTGTTTGGTTGGAGGCACAGACTCTATAGCCTGAGGGAAATGACTCTGGGACACACCCCCTTTAGCTCTGTCAGCATTTGGTGGCATCTTGGGCTGGGCATCTGTAGAAGCTGGTCCTTGCTTATGGTTCAACTGTGGGGGCTTTCCAGAAGTTGCCATTTGGGTGGAATGTAGAGCAGCTTCGGTCATTCCAGTCATGCTAAATCCATGTCTAGTTTGAAACTGCTGCTGCAGCTGGAGATGGGGAGGAAATGCTTGTTCGGGTCGCCCATAACGTCGGTCTAAATTATAACCTTGAAGGACCTCTTGCAAAAGGCTTGGAAACTGCTGCAACTGAGTATTATCCTCATGAACTCTTGGCCCTGAACCTTCCGTCCTCTTCAACGATGCCTCAACTAGGTCTTTAGAATGAGCAGGGCCGTACGCAGACTGGGACTGCTGGTGCCCCGGGTATCTGGAGACAACCTCCAAGGCCCCCCCTGGCCCGCTCCTACTCCTGCTCTTCAGCGAAGTGTCAGGGCCATATTGTGGCTCAGGGTAGCTATATTTGTGTGGTGCTAATTGTGGATGATTTTGAGAACGTCCAAAATGAGGCTTCTGGTGGAGTTGGTGGTGAGAAGAGTAAACGGTTAAATCAACACCTTCCTCCCCATTGCGACTGCTAGTGTCTCTAATGTAGGGCCGCGGACCTTTCTCTTCAGCGCTAGCATCCTGAAGACCCTTGGTCTTGTCTGGGTGACCTCCTTCAGGCCGAGATGAAACAATGACGCCCACACTGCTGGCATTTTGCTGCTCCTCAGACATCTTTTGTGGTCCTTCACGCTCATTACTGTGTCCACTGGAGCCGCTGTTTAATCTGTTTTCCTTGTCACGACCGTCCTGCAGGAGGTTCCCGTCTCCTTTTCCTTGCATTTGATTGTCTCCTTTGTCCCTCATTTTAACCGCACCTCCACTCTCACTCTTAATCATTTCCTTTTTCACTTCCATCATCTTCCTGTGGCCATATCTGTTGTCTCCATGTGGGGGCTCTGGTCGACAGTTTGGTTTGGGAGGAGGATCATCACAAGGAGACGAGTGGGTTCGAGGACCTGGAGCAGAGGAATAGTGTTGTCCGGGCTCAGCTGGTGGGGGGCATACAGACGGAGACGCAGAGGGAATGCGGACTTCGTTTGGTTTCATCTCAGAAAACCCTGCTTGTTTTGTCATTGGCTCAGAGTTGATCATTATTTTATCATGGGATGCCTTCCCGGCCTGTGATTGGTTAAGACTGTGAGAAGGCGGGCAGAAGCCGGCGGGTTCAGAACCACTGCTAGCCCCACTCATCTGCCTGGCTCGCCGGTGTTCTCCCTCCGAGTACTGCTCCTCTCGCTCCACCTTGGCGACTGATGGTGCCCGCTCTGACATCACTAGGGAGTCTTCGTCAGCCCCGGCCTCAGAGCCATCACCACCAAGCCCGCCACTTCCTTCTCTGACCGTGCTGGTGCTCGACGCCGCACTCGCATTACGACTACGTTGCGGCATTTGGGGAATGGCATGTGCCGCCTGCTGCTGCTGCATCTGTCCACCATCTTTGCCCTTCTTCTGAGAGAACACGGTGTCCGTGAGCAGCATGTGTTGCACGGTGTTCGGTAAGTTGGCTACTTGGGAAGTCAAGGCATTCAAACTGTTAAGGCCAGCATCTTGCATTTTCTCCAGCGGAGACGAGTACATCGCGGAGCTGTCTTCACGCGATCCG
This sequence comes from Merluccius productus, assembly GCA_027122695.1. Classification (NCBI taxonomy): domain Eukaryota; kingdom Metazoa; phylum Chordata; class Actinopteri; order Gadiformes; family Merlucciidae; genus Merluccius; species Merluccius productus. Next base: position 3,203,543 of record JAOPJI010000079.1, read on the forward strand.
ATTCCCATACCTGCAACCATTCGGCTGCGACTAGTCGACGAGTGCCCACTCGCCATCGCTGCATTCATGCCCTGAGCCTTGTGGCCGCCACTGCTACCGCAGCTGCTGATGCTGCTGTTTGAGTTGGGTGTTGGGCTGAGCTGAGGCACGGTCTGCAGTACCCTCCCCTGGCCATGGCCTCCCCGGGGGGGTGCGGCAGGGTGGGCTGGAGGATGTCCCGCAGGGTTCCCATGGGCCTCTGAGACGCCCATCAGAGGAGAAGGGGAGGAGCTACAGTTGGGGGACTGCACTGCAGAAGCTGCTGGAGACGGATTGGACACAGGGCTGAAATTTTGGTTGATTGGATTCTGCTGAGCGTTGGAGTGCATTGGGGATTTGGCTATTTCTTGCGACACTGCGTGAGGTATATTGGGGTTGGAGGCCTGGTGATGTTTAGCATACAGCGAGGCCGGGGATGGGCCATGCGGCTGCATCTTGACCGGAGGGTCGTAGCCGGCAGCGAGGGCATGCTGGGAGCTGCGGTGCTGCAAAGCGGCTTGCTTGTGGAGGGAGAGACTCTGTGGGGAGTAGCCGGGGTAGGGGGAGGCATGGTAACTATGCTGCACGTTTTCCATGTGCGCAACGTTGTTTGCAGCTGCTGATGCCGAACTAGCCGAGTTGGAGCTGGAGGCAACACCTGGGGAGCAGTTGACTTTAGGATCAAACCCAGTGGTACCGGTTCCGTCATGGTAGCGCTGGGGAGGAGGACTGTACATTCCCGATGAGCCCGAAGGAGTGCCTCCCTGTGGGGAGTAGTGCGGGTACTGTTGGGTCATTCGGTGCGCGGCTTGAGGATAGTTCCTATGCTGCTGCCCATGGTGGGCAGACTGGTATCCCTGTCCCTGCTGGCGGAGCTGCATGGCGGCGGGGTTCTGACTCAAACTGTACTGATGCGAGGGAGAGAACGCTCCTGCCTCGCCCCCAGAACCAGCCGTGGCACCGTAGTCCACCGGGTACGGTGACATCATGCCAGGCGACTGTGCTGAGCCTGAGGCGGCGTGGCGGTACTGCTGAGGTATATGTCCATCAACGCCAGGGTAGCCAAACCCCGCCCCATAGCCCATAACCCCGCCCCTCCTATGCTGTTCCTTTCCACCCATTGAGAAATAGTAATCCATGGCTTCCTTGCGGTAGGGATTGCCACCACTGCCACCTGCGCTGCTGTGGAGGTTGGCCTGGGGGGCAGGAGGGTCCCCCACCCCTCTGGCCCGGGCACTGTACGCCAGCATGTGGGAGGCTTGGCTGGGGTGGGGGTGTCCTCGGTGGAGGCCCGCCTGCTGCATGGCCGTGTAGTCCTCCGCCATACGGGGGGAGATGTGGGGGTCTGCTGGTTGAGGAGGGTAAGTTGGGCCTCCGCTGCTCCTCCCGCTGAAGCCAGGAGGCAGAGAAGGAGGTGCTGGGCTGTTTGAAAAGTGTTGCATTTTTCGTACTTTTTCAGGGGGAAAAAAAGTCACTAGTGAAGGCAGCGAGTCCTTCTGTGCAGACAAGGAAAAATAAAATGGCAGTCTAAAATCTGATGGTGGAACGATGAAATCTCTTCTTTAAAACACAGTGGAGGCAGATGAACACATCACGGTAATATTCACACTTATAGCAGCAAATAGTCAACGGTGAGGTCTAGGCAGACCATAATATTTATGAGAAGATTCAAGGCAGATCTTTTTTTATGTGTATCCTTTTTTCTCTGACCCTCAATAAGGTCTAACAAGATAGAACTTCAAATGGGGAAAACTGATGAAAACCTAAATGTGCATGAGCAAATGAGTTCCATCGGCAAAAAAATACAAGATACATGGATGAGCTGGCTGTTCACATGTTACTGAAGCAGTTTGGCACAAAATATCTAAACCAGCTGAGATGTTCGATGCTCAAGGCGTAACGTTCTCAAATGGATTTTCCGGTCTGTAGTGTCATAAAGGAGAGAAGAGTTAAGACTCGAGAGTAGAGATAAGAAGGTGGGAACCGCTAACCCACGTGCAAAAAAGAAAAGGTTGCGGTAACTCTTAGGATAGCATCCTGTAGCAGCGAACGCTCTGAGCATCACCGCACTCTGTAGCTCTGTTTGTGACCCCGGTGGAGTGAGGACGTTACAGTAACACTAGTCAAGCAGTCATCAAGTTGAAGACCTTCACCCGACAATCCTAGAGGAACACACTCCATGGGTATCTTCATCCGTCTTAAACCTGCAGAGACACTCCTTCCACTGGTCATTCCTGTCCTATTACTTGTTTGCTGTGCGGATGATCAGTTGGGTGCTAGCAGACTTTGGTCTCTGTTCGCTAACCGTTTGTTTCCTCTCTGTGCTCTTCAGGACCTCAAGCTTAGATCGACCTTCAGACTGTTGGCTTCACTTCTGCTTCGTAACTCCATGTCATCGATATCCTAGAAGTCCACAATCTCCTTCTCAGCTCTGCTTTAGTTTGGGGAGTTTAGGCTGTGGTTTCTCTCTCTTTCTCCAGTCTCTGCGGGCAGTAGAGTTCATCTTCCCAGAGCTGGCCGGCACGCTCCACACAGCGCTGAGAACACAAAGAGAAGATCCCCCAAAAAGTCAAGTCATGGATGAAAACACATAATTCAGCATAATTCTTAATCCAAATGACAGAACGGTGTCATTTACTGGGAACACTGGAAAAACATTCTTCTAAATTGCACTTTTCTGCATGGTTTAGCGTACGGGTCAGTTTGATCCAACATGTGTGGACATTAAATCACTGAAGACAAATGGATAAATCATACATATTCGTTGCTAAAATGATCTCCAAGTTCATTCCCCCGTAGCTCGGCCTGGGTTAATTATGAAATGGTTGATAGTGTAATTACATTAGGCTTTGGTCACTTCCCCCATCACCATATTTCCCATAAGGCCACTCTGCCTCCTCTCTAGTGCCAACTCATACTCCTTCAGCTGACAATAGTTTTATTTATTTATCACTATTTATTACAGCATTATATTTATATATTTCAACCATATTCGCCCAGGTTCAATGGAAAGTACCTTCACCAAAATGTATTTTTTTTAAAAGGTAACCTTACAAAACATTTACCATTTAAAACCTGAAGCCACGCATTTACGATGTGAATGCTGCACAATGCACTGCCCTTGAATCTCTAAGTATATCTGTAGCTACATGTATATACTTCTGTATGTTTGCCTTGTTGTACTGTCCTTGTTATATATTTTATTTTGCATTTGTACACAGTACTTCCATCTTGAACAGCCCATAGTACAGAAACAAATAAACTAAATGTCACGAAACGACGAGGTGCTCCCTGGACCCAGATCACTTGTGGAAGGTCCAGCTGCGTTAGGACTACCTTGACGGTTTGTTCGGCTACAATAAGTCTTTTGCTGTTGAATAGTTATTATTACAAAGGAGCTTTATGGAGCCCTAGCCCTAGCTAGTGTGTAGCTCTATCGGTTAGAGTACATTTAATATGTTATAAATATATACGGCCGAGCACATCGTGACCAGGATCTAACATTAACCATCACACTGTTTGATTAGTACTGAAATCCAGCTTCAGCCTCCAAGGTTCAGTGACCTTGTTTACTAGAGATCTGTGTTGTTTACTAGACATCTGTGTTGTTTACTAGAGATCTGTGTTGTTTACTAGAGATCCGTGTTGTTTACTAGAGATCCGTATTGTTTACTAGAGATCCGTGTTGTTTACTAGAGATCCGTATTGTTTACTAGAGATCCATGTTGTTTACTAGAGATCTGTGTTGTCTCCTAGATGTTTGTGTTGTTTACTAGAGATCCGTGTTGTTTACTAGAGATCTGTTGTTTACTAGATATCTGTTGTTTATTAGAGATCCGTGTTGTTTACTAGAGATCTGTGTTGTTTACTAGAGATCCGTGTTGTTTACTAGAGATCTGTTGTTTACTAGAGATCGGTGTTTACTAGAAATCTGTGTTTACTAGAGATCCGTGTTGTTTACTAGAGATCCGTGTTGTTTACTAGAGATCCGTGTTGTTTACTAGAGATCCGTGTTGTTTACTAGAGATCAGTGTTTACTAGAGATCCGTGTTGTTTACTAGAGATCCGTGTTGTTTACTAGAGATCCGTGTTGTTTACTAGAGATCAG
>JAOPJI010000079.1:3554150-3566650 GCA_027122695.1 Merluccius productus
AACATACACACACACACGCACACACACACACACACACACACACACACACGCACACTCAGACACGTACGCACAAACAAACAGAGGCTTTAAAGACCACCCCTGAGAGCTGACCCGGCTCTGCCCCCTACTGCTCCACGCTGGCACGTGGCCAGAACAAACTGGGCCCTTCCCCCGGGGCGCGGAGGCGCGGGGGAGGAGGAGGAGGAACGGGGGGGGGGGGGGCCCGGGGGCCGCGCTGCTGCTGCTCCTCAGGCGCCGAGGAGACGGCAGGCGGCCAGTGGTCAGCCTGGGGGCTCCTAGGGGCCGCCGGGGAATAGCATCGTCCCACCGGCCTGCGTTCGCGCTCCCGGCCCGGGCCAGGGGGGGGTCGAGTGGAAGCCGTTGCGTAGCGGGCGAAGCAGCTGGGCGGACCGTTCAGAAGGGATGAGCTCATCGCTTATTGGCCGGACGCCAGGCCAGAGGCAGGCGCCGGGCCCTTGACCCCCGGAGTCCCCGGAGCGGTCATCGTGAAGTCACTCTCCAGGCGCGGCGCGGCGCGGGGGAGAGCGAGAGACCCGGCGGTGGGAGTAGCGGTAGCAGCAGCACTTCGGGGGGAGGGGGGGTGAGCACCCGACGGTCTATAGATCACAGCCCCAGAATAGAGAGATCCTTTGAGACGAGCTCAGACGACCTGCAGGCTGTCGTGATGGATTCGATGAGCACAGAAATAAATAAATAAACACACACACACACACACACACACACACACACACACACAAGCGCTAAGGTTATTTCTAAGGAAAGGTCAATCGACTTTAATGTCACGCCGGCGGGGCTCAGATGGCCGAGACACCGGATAGACACGTCACACACACATGAGGCATGAGGAGATGAAAGGCAGAAGCTTCTGGGCTCATTTGAGTCTCAATCATAACCGGACTATTGTACTACAACAAGAGAATATCGCCAGGACCTTGAGGGAAGTAGCGTCTATCGGTCTAAGCCCCGCCCCCTCTTGCCCTCGACGGACAGATACAGAGCAACAACAAGATATTTCCAGGGGGGGCCTTGAACATTTTTTTACACACAGATAAACCGGTTGGCCGTCATCATCATCGCGTATCTCGGATCTTGGACTCCAAATAAGACCAGGAGCTTCTGCCTTTTTCGGTGTCGGTGACGTGACGCCGTCGACACATAATTCCCTCGTGTAATGGTCACACACATCACTCACACACAACGACAACAAAACACAAACATACACGACTCACACAAACAAACAAACACAGACACAAAGTCAGACAGAAACAAAACTCCCCAAAACAGACACCATGCATCACACAAACACACACACACACACACACACACACACAAACACAGAAACATGACCCACACAACTCAAACACACACACACACACACACACACGCTGTAAGTAAACAAAAGCACAGACTAATAAATACAGACATTCCTACGCAAACAAGAGCGGCGCGCACACGGAGCAGAGACACCTCCACCGCCGCCGCCGAGGAATCTGGGAGGCGCTGCGGCTGATAACGATGGTGAGATTAGCGCAGGGCAGCCGCGATAAGGAGAGATAATCGCATTCTGCAGCGCGGCGCGTCGTACTACTACTACACACAGACACACACACAGACACACACACACGGCTATGCATCACCAAGCAGACCTAAGAAGCCCTCTAGTGGGTTTTTAGCAGCACTTTTAGGATACATAATACAATATTAATCTACATATTGGTTTGAAAAAACCAAAACAATGACAGTTGAGGTTTAATCCGCGGCGAGTTGCAAGTTTCTTTCCCTTAACTGTGCGGGGCCAAGTAAGAGGGGCCCTTTTTTTAAAGCTTTTTTTTATTTAATTAGCCGGGCCGGCCCTTGCGCGCCGTGCGCGTGTGTGTGTGCGCTCCTGGTGTATAATAAAAACCCCACCACCGATTAACCTGTGGTCCTCCTAAGAAACACACAGCTAAGCAGTGAACCTACTACTGGGGGCCCCCGGAGGGATCCAGCTGCCTTTTGTGTTCAAATGACATATAATTCCCAACAACAACGTGGCCGTTTCCCTGAGTGCAGGGCACATGTCTGGCGTACGGCTGATTATGGCCTGCTGGAAGCGTATGAAGGCTGTGGCTTCCTGGAGCACCACCACATCAGCTGTCATTTTTTATAATCATAGCATCGGTGCTATTTCTAACCAATCATGTAATTATCATATCTCTGCTATTTCCATCGGTCGTGTAATTATCATATTCGGTCATTTTCTACCGCCGTTTTTTTACAACTTCCTCGGTTGTATGTATAGTTTTCTTATAGTTGAACGATTAACATATATATATATATATATATATAAGGGTTTCTTTTAATCCCAACGTCGAGTGTGTGACTCGACGTTGCTTTGAAAATGTCCCTTTCAGTCGGAAAGCCACGGCACGGCTGAGCACACACAATAGGGCCGACATCTTCCCGAAGGAGGTCAGTAATTAGCAGGTTGTCATGTGGTGAGGCTTTTCAACTTGGGGATCTGTGTCAGCAGTACTTTCTGTTTTCTTTTATCTGTTGCCGTCGAAAAAAACAAAAAAAGAGAGCAACTCTTACACTAAAATTGAGAAGAGTAAAAAAGAGAAAAAAAGAAAAAAAAACGGTAAAACAACAACACACACACACACACACAATGACCCGTGGTTAACGTCGAACGCCCCGAACGGCCCGTCCGCCGAGGCTCGGCGTTGAGGTAGTACACGCTTGTCGTCGCCGTCTCCTCCCCCCGCCCAAACCGCCACGCCATTAATCTAAAGCTAATTTAGCACCTGGACTGTTACTATCGCTAATCACGCTAATGCAGCACCAGGTGTCGGTCAGAAAACGCAGGAAGCGGAGGAGCAGGAGTCCCACCTGGGAATAATCGACTCTCAGTCTCAACAACAGACAAAACCGTTGCAGTCCAGGCCTCAAATACCATGACCGGTTTGGACCGGTCGACGGCATACCTGTATCCACAATCATATACATTCAACGGCAAAAAAAAAATGGTGATTATTATCCTATTCCCCTGCAAACTATAAGTTAAAGGGGGAGAAAAAAAGAAAAATGTCTATATTGTCTATAAATATATGTGGTTTGTTGTAATGGGCGGTTGCATTAAAGCCAAAAAATATTGTATGTTTAGTATTTCTGTTGCTACTAAAAGGTCCTTATTTGCGTCTTAACGGCCTTAACGGCGCCGGTACCCTGTTATTATGAGTCTGTTTAACAAGGGTTAGTTTGTAGCGCACGAAAAAAATAAAATCTAGGTTAACTTAGGGGCAAACCCGGGTAAACAAGGGTTTATGTTTTCTCTGTTGAGTCGCTGATTGCTCGGAGGAAATGAGTTTGATTATCTACACTTCTGTTGTGCCGATAACGATCTCGCGGATCAGGAGGAAAACTTCAAGAAAGGAATGGAAAAAAAAAAAAAAAAAAAAAGTCTCGCAAGTCAAAATAAGTTGAAGAACAGGGCAGAGCGGTGACGTTAGGTACCGCTAAACTGTCGCCGAGACCGCTTTCATCTCTCCCTATTCTCCCCCCCGATCCTCCAGTTCACTCTTTTTTTCTTCTCTCTCTCTTCCTCACAGAACAATTGTCCATTTAAAAAATAAAGTCCCACTTACCACCCTGCAGTACCCTCACACGCCACCGGCGGCACACGTACCACAGGTTTGCAAAACCCTGGAGTGGAGGATGTCCCCTAAAGCTATAATAACGTCTCCTCGTTAAACTTGAGCCATTTCACGACAAAAATTACAATCATTAGAGTAACTCCACTTCGCGTATCCCGAGTACGCCAAGAAAACGAATAAAAAGCCATTCATGCCGCAACACAGCTCAGCATTGTAGCGCTGCTAACCTGCTCCTAAGTATATGGAGTGTATTTAAGTGCATTTAAAGCAAGTGAACGCGGTGCCCGCAACCGCAGTTGGTTTTCCGTCCATTATACCGAGTCTAACTTCCACCAAACCCCATAACTCTTGTCATGTCCGTCCGCAGCAAAATAGGCAAAAAACAAACGCTCCCCTGGACAAATACTCAATCACTTAATCCCATAATAAGTAGAACAGTGGAAAGTGCAAGGAGGCTCTGTCCTAATATCACACCAAACTGAGTAAATGAGGGAGTGCGGCCCCCTGCCCCCCCCACACACCCACACCACCATCACCACCATCACCGCCGCCGCCACCCTCTCTCCGCTCTGCTAAAAGGGCACCATTGTACGAAAGGGGGAGAGAGCGAGCGATCGCCATGGCTACTGCCGACCAACTGTAAGCCTTTTAGAATTATTAGCATTCCTCTCTTCCTCTGAGCACTGTAGCAGAGCTGCTTGCTTCGCCATCAATCCTCCTCCTGAGAGAGACAGACAGACAGAGAGAGAGAGAGACACACACAGACAGACAGAGAGAGAGACAGAGAGAGAGAGACAGAGAGAGAGAGAGAGAGACAGAGACAGAGACAGAGAGAGAGAGAGAGAGAGACAGAGAGAGAGAGAGAGAGGCGGCGCACCTTTTCTTTCAATGGCTGAAAACAGGAATTCCCATCTAGCTTGGGAATTAATTAAAGTCGAATTATGGGGCGGCGGCAGCGATATCGAGCGACCCGAGATAAAACCCGACAGCCCCCTAGGTGGAGGAGGAGGAGGTGGAGGAGGAAGTGTGGATGTGGCCTGGCAGCAGGGTTGGGTGCGTGGCCCCCCTGAGGACAATGGGTTGGCTGAGCTATTAGGCCATGGGTGTTTCTCCACCATGGGCCACTGGTAGCAAGGGCATCTTCCTTGCTAGATATGAGCCATAGCAGTGACGAGGCATACCATGCATACGTGGATCAGTAGATTTATGAAAACGGAGGACATTTTATAGACATTTAATAATTTCATTTAATTAAAACTGCTGATGAGGGACATTTTCGGATGCGTCAATTCTGAAACATTAGTTTTGCGTACGTCCCCGACGCGGCGGCTGTGTGGTTTGGGCTTCAAAAATAATAACAATTAAGGCCATATTCGCCATTTTAAAAACAGGATAGCTTTAGTCTTTCGGCCCCTCTGGGCTACATTCTGCCCGCTGTTACTTTACCGTTACTGTACGCCAAGCTGAAATCCAACATGGGGTCTAAATACAGAGATGACGATTTGAAAGAGAAATAAGCACCTGTATAAACAAAAATGAAAACCCCGTATGCATAGAGTGACCAGATGTGCCGTGCGCGCCGCGAGAACGCACCGCACCAAAAGAAATGATCCAATTTCCTTCCATTTCAAGGCATGGGCACACTTAAAACCATGTGAATCGGCTCAAGTCGAGAATTCTTTGCATTTTCCCTGCTCCTCAATTGTAAAAGTAATAAACTTCTTCATTAACCGCATTACAGTCGATGTAATGCAATATAGTCCAGATGACGTGGCCCGAGGGCTGCTTGGGGCGACGTATGGTAGTTAACAAGCCCGGCCTAGCCCAACTCAAGCGTCCAATCAGGAAACAACTGCATCTTTGTTACCGTGGGACGAGCGAGCGAGCAGAAACAATGCCGCTCCTATTGGGAGTCTAATGAGTAAGCCTTGTCTGATGGTGACACAACGGGCCCTGTCCCTCCGGTTCGGGGATGTGCTAACTGGCCTGGGACTGCACCACCACCAGGACACTGGGATGAGACGTGTGTGTGCTGCTGGGAGAGCGTTCGAGGCCTTTAAACATGGCACTTAAAGAGGGGCGGGCGTGGAAGCAAGGCTACTAGTTGCATTGTGTTGGTCCGTTTAAGTGACACACATAGTTTCGTTTAGCTTCATCTTACTGCTTTGGCCGGTTTGATTGCTGGTCCAGGGCACAAAATTAGCACCAGCCACCAGCCGAATGCTGGTGAAATATACGGCTGGAAGCTTTGCTTCACTTGCCAGCCCAAAAAATCTATCGAGCGGCTGGTAAAACATCCGCTAGTCATTTGGCCGATGGACAAAAAAGTTAATTTTGCACTGTGCCGGACACATCTGGTTAAGGGAGGAGAACTACGCAACATTGACAAAAATAGGCGTGTATGTGTAATAAATGAACATGTGTGTCACAGTGTTTTGATCCTTTTATTTTCATAAAATGTGTTTTTATTGTGACTTGACCATGGTTTGAATTAGCGGCTTAAATGGCATTGATCGTACTTGATCGCACTTTGCTTGGAATGGAGGGCGAGAGAATAATCTGCAGTCGTCGTCGCCCATTTGGTTCTCATCAACGCCATCTACGATGATCCGCTGTGGGTGCATGCTGATTGGTTCCTGGTTCCTAGGAGTGCGGGTTCAACCGGCCTACTGGGCGGGGCTCTGTCGCAGGAAGAGAGGATCAGAGGTTAATCCAAGGTGAAAAAAACATTTGTGGTCAAAGTGCTTAATACGCGTGTCGACATCAAATCATTCCAATTCACACGACACAAGCATGATGAAAGCTCGGTCCGTAATCACCGCTTCCATCATGCGGTGCGTCAGGTACGTTTGAGGGTATTGTAGTCCAAACTGTTACCTTAGCAGCTAACCGGGGCCTGGGCACCCCCAACAAGTCAGACAGCTGATTCCGGTACGTCCGTACGGTGGACATGTCTTGCTCCCTGGAACAGACATCCGGCGACACAATGTGAGAGACAAAGACACGTAAGAATTTATTACTCGAAAAAAAAAGAAAGAAAAAAGAAGATAAACATTGCGTTCACACCGCTCACGCCACCACTGACCAGTTAGTGTCACTCAACAGGGTCATGGCCTCGTCCAACACCTCCGCATCGACGACATCGTCGTAGGTCAGCAGCATCTCGTACATCTGGCCGGCTGTAGTTTTTCTCACCTACAGAGAGAGATAATGGTGACAGAATGGAAATATTGAGATCCAATGAACAGCGAGTTCACCTAGATTGGCCGAACACCAGAACAATAACCAAATTGTACAACTGGACCAGTCCAATTTGAAGCCACAGGCTTCTCATTTACCCAACTGCCGCAAATTAGCCAAACAAGACATGCCGGTAACAATCTCCTCTGTTTTTCTCCCCTCCAAAATAGAGACATCACAGTGGTATTATGATACAAATGTACAAAACTGTCCTGATCCAAGATGGCCGACTCACCGAGCACAGTGAATGGCCCAGCAGCAGCAGCAACTGGGACAGAACCTTCTTCCTCACCGGCCCCTGGAACTGGATCAGCCCACAAAACCTGGAGCAAACGGCACAACGCAACCCATGTCAACACGATGTGCACGACCCCAAAATGAACGCACGATTTATCGGATCGATCGGTCAAGTCTGGACTCACACAGCCATGCAGGAGCGAAGCTTCTCCATATTCATGGACCTCTTGATTTCCTCTTGGCAGAGCGCCAACAGGTCCACACAGAACCGATGACTTCAGAGAAGACAGATGGAGGAAGAAGGTGAAAAAAACAAAACCCAAGACCCGTCCTTCGGGTTGAAACGCAGTATGGTGTGTGGCTGCGTTATACGATATGATACGATATAAAACCATCCCTCCGAGACACTTACTCTTCTTGAGTGGCGAAGACTTCAAAGCAGTTGTTCGAGAGCATCATATCGAGCATCTTCAGCAGAGGAATGGACACCCTGCGAAGAGAGGCGGACACGTCGACACGGTGGCACTCGGTGGAGTCTGCTTGTGATTCAAAATATACTCTTCGACTCTGCTAGACGCTGTTTTGACGATCCATAACGATTGCCAACATGTGTATGTGTGTGTGTGTGTGTGTGCGTGCGTGTATGCGTGCATGCGTACCGGTCATGGCGGAGGTGGTCTTTGAAGATCCTCAGCAGGGTGTCTCCAAAGTGACCCAGAGCGGTGCCGTCCTGCTGGATGCCTTTCAGGTGGTCAAACAGGGACTGGGAGGAAAACCGTACCTGGAGAACGTAAACAAGACGTCATTAAAACATCGACAACTACAACAACGACGTCCAACATGAACGCAACACCAGAGGAGTAGCCCAGAAGCAGGACGCATGACGGTGAGGCTAATCTTTATTGATCGATGTTTTCCAAGCAAGGTTTTTGTTAGAAAAGGTTCACACCGTGTGCACATTTAGAAAAAAATAAAACAGCACCACATACAAAGGGAGGATGTGCTACAACGTTGTGAATGTGAATACAGTAGCCTTATTGACTACTAGTACGTAATATTACCCATACATAGGTAGTGCCTAAACACAAGTTATTCTGGGCAACGCGCCACACCGCATTTCACAGAAATGTAACTCCCGCCGAACTAAAAGTAGTAAAAGTTAAAGTGTTTTCTTCTCTTTTTTTCTTCGTCCAATATTGCACAAACCAATGAACTCTGGAAAGTACGCTGAGTGATATTATATGATGATATATTTTGCCAGACCGTTCGCCAGGAACCTAATGAAATCAACCTGTCACATCACGGGGAAAAAAAACAACCGACTAAATTGCGGTTCATTGTGGGGCCCTTTTTTTTTTTTTTTTTCCACTCTTCCCAGTTTCAGACCTTTTGATTAAACGCGGCGATAGCAAACTGCAGTTCAAATCAGGACAAAGGAAGTCAACCCAAACGCTTTCTTCCCCTGGCCTAAGTGTGTGTGTGTGTGTGTGTGTGTGTGTGTGTGTGCACTTGTACGCGCACCGCGCACACTTGTGCGCGTGCGTGCGCATGCGAGCGAGCGAGTGTGTGTATATTATATGGATACGTGTGAGAACAGTCAATTCCAGAGAGATGGATGCTGTGTTGGCTTGGATTCCTCCAACAAGGCCCTGTCCAAACATATCAGTCTTCCCGGCCTCGGAGGGTCTTGGAGCAGCAGGGAAAAAGAACCGGGGGTGGAGGGGGTGTTGAGATGACGGCGGAAAAAGAAAAAGAAAAAGAGGCAACAAAGTGCCAGAACGCTGCAGTGAGGGAATAAGGTTCACGGCTGTTGTTGGCGGGCGTGTACCCGCTTCGCCGACGAAAAACAAAAAGACGAAAACAAAAGGGTCGGGACGTATTTTTCTTCATTAGATCCGTAAACACGTACAAATTTAATACACAACCAAAGCGCGACAAATCCTCTGGGCGATAGCCTGGACGCACCGCTTCCTTCTAAGATTGGGCTTCTTCGGTCCCAAGGCCCACAGAGACCGCCGCAGGTCTCCCACTATCCTAAGGTGCTCCTCTCCTACAGCGCAGGACGGTACAGCGGTCAGCGGTGTGTTTCGATTCCCCTGCCGAAAGCTTCTGGGTTCGAACCCCAGACGTGTCTGCGGGTCTTACCTGTAAGGCGTTCTTGAGCACGATGCACTCATACCTCTTTTACCTGTTCATGAATGACACGTATCTAATAAGAGGAAATCGCCGCTGGTCCCGTTGGCTAAAAGCATCTGCGAATGTGCAGCGAGCCGTGTCATTATTGCGAAATAAACCCCCGACAGGGTGATGCAGGACTCCGGACGCCAATTATACACGGCTCCTTACTAAAAGAAATCAATATTTTGAGACAAAAAAGAAAAAAAGAAAAAAAGATTTGGATTGATTCTCAAAACGTTTTATAATGATGATCTATGATTATGATTTTATGATTAAGATTATAAAGATTTATTATTAAAAAATAGTCTGTTAGACTCTACGGTTGGGGAACTGCGTCCATAGCAACGGGCCAATAGCAAATTATTCATTGTAAGCGTTCTGCTACTTAGAAATAACAGACCGTAGGATGCAGACAGTATTCCACAAAGCCGTGACGTAAACGACAATAACAGTAAGTAGCATTATCCATCACCCACAATACACACTTCCTGACAGGGTTGTTTCACGGCGATCCCTCGGATCACTCTGCAGTGAACATCGCTTATCGATTTTCTTTTTGTTCGCCGGCGTGTTCGCGTGAACGCAAGTCAAACCGCCGGCTCCCTCGAGACTGCGGACGCCCTCTTCTTTACCGCCGGCTCTTCTTCGGCAGACCTTCGGTGGATACGAAACTTTTTCCTGCGCGTCGGTTATAAGCGAGGGAAGACTTCAAGCGTTGCTCTGACGGCACGGTGCCGAGGTGATGATTGAAGGAATGTGCTGGAAGACCCTTTTATGCATTCTTCCTTGATTATGCGGTCCTCATATAAAATAAAGAAATCACTCACAAAACTCCTTCGTCATCGTCCAGATGGCTTTATAGCCGCATTATTCACGTACGGCGGAGCTAACTGCTGACTGGTTGATGCGGGTAAGAAGTTCATGCAGATGTATTTTATTAATTCTGTCGGCTTTGTCGAGAATACATTACTGATGAACATCTCAGACGCATTTCGGTGGCAGTTTGCAGTTTTGTGGTCAAAACGCTAGCCAGTTATTTGTACAATTTGTACAACTCCACTCTGCTCTGCTCTGCTCATAGCCGCAGAGCAGCCTACTACTAGGGTAACGTTTTGCAAATAGATCTTGTCAAAGTACCCAAAGTCATATTTGCGTGACAGACTGACGTCTATCGCAGTTTCACAACATGTCAATAATCACAGTGAGATGATTGACCGGATTACAAATACACTGAATGAAATGTTGTTTTTCGGGACAACTACAACTACAACTAGGCATTCATGAGAGTGGAGTCGTCGGAACGGTATGTTACAGCACCCCCTGTTGGCCAGAAACGGAGCGGAGGGCCCCGAGGAGTTATCTGTGATCAGCCGCGACAATGGAAACTGTCCCGGCAGCCCTGAGGAAAAGCATAAACAAGCCAGTCCTGCGGGGATGAGGAAGCCTGGTGCCTGCCTCTGCACGTTCCCCTCTTACTCAACCTCCAAACTGGCTAGAACCGGTGGGGCAGAGACGGGGAAAACGAGGCAAGGTCATCAGATATATTAAAAAAAAAGGTTGGGAAAGAGAGAGAGAAAGAAAGAAAGAGAGGGAAAAAAATATGGGATGAAATGACATGCTTAGTTTTGGCGAAACCGTTGGTGTGTCGAAACTCGGCGAGGTGGTGCAAGGAGGGGGCATCGTACCAGGTGTGTGTGTGTGTGTGTGTGTGTGTGTGTGTGTGTGTGTGTGCGTGTGTGTGCGTGTGCGTGTGCAAATGAACGTGCAGGGTCTGGTTTACATCACTGTCATTTTCCAGTGCCTTCATCAGGGATGGGGAAATGGAGAGAGGGTAATGACGAAGATGATGATGAGGAAGATGATGATGATGATGTGGACGACGACAGGTAGGTTTCTTTCGTTCCTCCCGTTTGTCTCGTTGTGTTGCAGCGCCGAACTGTGCGCGTAAAAGGATCGTTTGAGGCACCTGTACAGGAGTGAACCCTAGACGCTGGCAGGCACGGACAAGCCTTAACCCATGTACGACAACAGCGGTTGCCTCTGGGCCACTTAGCAATGCGCGTTGGGCTCTGGGCCACATACAGATTTGCACCTGTCAGCCAAACCAGATATTATGTTTTTGTTTGTTATATCTCCAGTTCCAAGGAGCTGTGCGTAAGCAAATCTTGTTTTGGCTCTCGGACCCATTTTCTAGGTGTACTTGTTTTTCGGTCGACGGCCTTTTTCACAGTCAGACTCACAGTCGTACAAAAATACGGTGATAGAAAAAGACTGGGAGGGAACATTGCAGCAATGGCGCAACCTAGAGGAGAAGACAAGTACAGCTAACAGCACAATATAGTTTCCTAAGATGATGAGCAATAGAGAATCCCAAAGTCTTGGTACCATTTTCTACTACTTGGTGTGATCTAGAATTCATTATTAGTGTGACTTTATCTCTGCGCTCCATTTGAATGGCCAATAGCATTATTCTCAGATAATACGCACATATATCAACCAGTCAACCAGAACAGAAAATGATCCAGTAATTCAAATGAGGTGGACCATGCCAGACCAGACTACTATAGTGGATCACGCCAGACCAGACCACTATAGTGGACCATGCCAGACCAGACCACTATAGTGGACCATGCCAGACCAGACCACTATAGTGGATCATGTCAGACGTCCTAGTGCATCT
The DNA here is from genome assembly GCA_027122695.1 of Merluccius productus. Taxonomy (NCBI): domain Eukaryota; kingdom Metazoa; phylum Chordata; class Actinopteri; order Gadiformes; family Merlucciidae; genus Merluccius; species Merluccius productus. The sequence goes on from JAOPJI010000079.1 coordinate 3,566,142, forward strand.
TTCCCCATTGGGTGGGCCTACCGTAGAGTCTGTGAGCCCTCCCACGGACACAGTGAGGCCCAGCAGGGTGTGGTAGCGGTAGTGGGCGAGGCTCAGAAGCTGGGTGATGTAAGGGAAGGCGTGGGAGGGTGCGTTCCAGTTCAGAGTGGTCCCCGTCTCACTGAAACACACAGCGGGGGGGTAAAGGTTGGTGCATCCACTGCCGCTAGTTTAAAACTAACCAGTAGTTACTGAGGACTTAGACTTATCAACGCACTTATGCATAGCAGGTGCAACCCAGTCCTGTTCACCTTCACAACTTTTCCATATAGCAGGGTAGCGCACAGGTGTAGTTCAGGAATTCATGAATCAACATTAATTAAGACCGGTGTTCCAGTACAGACCAAACTAATCAATTCACTCTGACATCCTCTATGCTGGGACTAAGACATACTTAACGAGAGACAATGTAAGAAAGGTCCTCGGATCATCGTATCATATTTCCATAATACATCAATATTCCTTAGCGT
>JAOPJI010000079.1:3571650-3606546 GCA_027122695.1 Merluccius productus
CAAAAGTTAGGCGGAGATGCAGAGGATCACTCATTTGCAACCAATAGCTTTTCAATGGAACAGCTGCCTTAGGGTTATGCTTCAGGGATACTGACCTTCTGGTGGATGCTCTTAAAGCCATCTACACATTCTGAAGGTATGATGTCCGTCACGGGCCTACAAGGGGACAAACATGAAGAAATGACATACAAGACGTTAGCAGGATAGCGTAGTGACTAAAGAGACTGCGGGTCTAAAAGGTCCAGGGTTTCGATCCTGAATGTCCACAACCTACCTGTAGGCATTCCTACCTGCTTATTAATAACCTGTATCATTGGACTGTACCTTTGGATACATGTATCTGCTTAACTACTAAATAGTAAAATGGTAATCCATAGCTTGACGTGGTCTCTGATGACTGTTCTTTTAAGTTTGTAATAAAGTACATTGAATAAAAAAATAGGGACTTGGAAAACATGGGGGAATTTCTTCGTCTCGTAAAACCATCCAGATCTGGCGGGTTCACATTCTGTTTTCTCTTTGGAGATCGGTATGGCCAGGCTTCAAGTTATGCGCCTGCGGCGTGGTTAGTTTAAGGGTGTATCGTTCATTCTTCCTGCCTGGCAAGTCCGCCATCATAATAGCAATCCGCCAAGGTGCAAGCGCTCCTGGCTTTTAAAAGGGAATGTGAGATGATACGCTTGGTTTATTGCATGTTACGCCCAAAACACACCCATGATTTATGAAGCGATTAAGTACAACCCTTTTGGACCATGCCAATTTTCCGCCGTTAAACTAGCAAAAGTTGATTGGGACACGCCCCATATCATCACGCTGGGCTTCCCTGCTAGCTCTCTGCTAACACGGAAGGAAATGAACACCATACACCCACACACACACACCCACACACACACACTAATGATCTAATGAAAAGGTGGCTGGGTCGCTTACCTGTTGGCGTCGGCGCCCAGCTTGTACAAGCCGTGGGTGATCTCTGCACACGCCAAGATGGCGCCGTGGCGTCCGTGCAGGTCGCCACTCGTTGCGTTTTTCAAAAGCTGAGGCAAAACTACAAAGAAAAAACAATGAAGGGACAGTGAAATTCAACAGGACATCCAGACGTCCAAACACCTCTATCCTATACATACGGTGATCTCCATAACAGTTTTGTAGAATATCGTGGTTGCGTGCAGTGATAAGGCTTTGGAGTCCGGTGGTGGTTATTGCATTGGCATTGACATTGTTGGCATTGACATTGTTTACCTGATGCCATATAGTCGGGCGCTTGAGGCGTCAGGTTGTGCAGGGCTTTGGTGGCCAAGTCCCTTATCTCACTGGAAGACAACATCCAGAAAAGCGGTATCACGATACATGCATGACAAACGCAAAAATAACTACGGGTAGAGTGTTCCATTTAGTTTTAGTTGTTTTTTTTTTATGAATTACTTTATGCAAGGTGCATTTCTTTACGAATGGATAAACGAAAGACGCTTACTCGTTCCAGTGGTTGATTTTCATGGTGACCAAGTGGTCTATCATGGCGTTGGTGTACTCTGGGAAACTAGCTATGTAGACGCTGGGGAAACAAAACCAAATCATAAAGACCCGTCTCTTACCTGACTACAACTAAAACGATACAATGAGTGTATGAGCTATACAGGGTAAGCCACTAACCACCAGACTATAAAACGCTATGGGCGCTTATATTGTAACCAACCTAACTCAAACAATTAGTTTATCATGTGCAGTTGTAATATATTAGTACATTTATTTTTTATTTTGTTCATTTGACTGATGATCTGCTCCAGGGTTTGTCACCAATTGTAGCCCAGGGCTAGTAAACTCTTTGCAGTCATACTTGTGTCGCTGTCATGTTGAAACAGAGGGGGCGGGGGGGCGTTGTTCATTCCTACCGGACGAAGTGCGTCGTCGGTGAGTTATGGTGGTTTGGACATGATATGTACATGGCCGACATGTTGCAAGCGGTGACATTTCGAAAGACTAGAACGATTGGACGGACTGCATAGCATTGAATCCTTCATGCCGAAATGCCTCGTAACGAGGCACATGTTTTGGGTACGCTATAGGCGCACGACAACACAACGCCATGGAACCGTGTATCTTACCTAATGGTGAGATAGCAGTTTGTGATGTTCCCAACCGCAAAATAATCTGCAGCCGTCACAATGTCGATCCCGTGCGGAAATGTGCCCTGTGGGAGTAGAAGTGTTTCACCAGACGAGTCAACGACATCAGTTTCAGTGTGTCAACCGATTATGGCTAGCATTACCGCTAGCACCTAGTAGCTAGCTCATTGATGTGACTCAGTGTGTTAAAATGTTAATCCGTATGTTTATGCTATCCAATATATTGAACTGTGTCATGTTTAGAAGATTAGTCAATCATGGATGTAAAACCCTGCCGGAAACCTGGGTGCACTAGTATCGTCTGGCTGGGTTTCATGGAGGCTCTTTTACTCTTTTGCTTCCAAAGGCTACAGCCAAGATTGCGAGTTTGAGCACATATAGTCATAGAGGGTTTGTTTCTTTTTGAGGGAATTAAAAGGAAAATGCCGTCACAAACCTGTCTTCCAACATTCTCCTGGAAGGCAGCCTGGGACAAAAAACAAAAGAAAAAGAAGATGTCTGTTGTCTATTTTGATGTTTGACAAGTTTGATCTTTTCCTGAGCTGAAAACATTGAACTGCGTACTTACCGATGCAGCTCTGCGACAGTTAACGTTGCGATCAAACACGGTTGTGATCAGTAGGGCACTGCAGAAACGGAGAGCCGGAGAGGGAGGGAAATGCAATACAACTCATTATACAATATATAATACAACATATAACTCAACGTCATTACATTCAAGATGAATTGATATTAATTACAGATTGACATTCATTTAAATGGTTGGAACATGGAAGGTCTATTGCATTGCACAATTATGGATTTGATTGCTGATTGGTTGGGATATATAAAGCTGAACAGCTGACCCCTTTACTACCATCGAATCACTTTGAGTCATAGCGACTTTGACAGTTAATTTCTCAAGATGCCTACAGGTAGACTACATGCGATGAAAATCCCAAACATTGGCGGAAAAAATGACAAAACCGCAAAATGAGAATATGGGTGCGGTGGATATATAACAATGTTGAACATTATTTCCAGGCCTTTTCTACTGCTGCTAATCCGTGTACACAACACTTTTAAGGACCTGCAGTCACTCTCTCAATGAGTTAACACGCCAGAGGCATATTTGCTACATGCTAAGATGTGGACCTGAAGCTGGGCACTTGTACTACCAACAGTTCATGGCCTGGAGGTGTAGAAAAACAAAAGCAACAAATCCGGATCACACTCTGGAGAGAGGGCTGCAGGACATCTGGAATCCGGTGTCAGACCTCTCTCTTCAGCAACCCCCCCCCCCCCCCCCCGCGCGCGCTGTCTACTGCACCCTCACCACCAGAGTGTGTGTGTGCGTACGCATACGTGTGCCGTGCGCATATCTGTGTGCGAGACTTGGGGCCATATCTTACACCCGGCGCAGAGCGACGCCAAGTGTCTTGGCCAGTTTCAGATCAAATAGCAAATGCACTTGCGCCGCTCTGTGTGTCCATGTGTGTGTGGCGTGTTCAGGCGTATTGCTATCTTGAGGCAACTGAAAGCAATTGTGCCAACAGAAACCTGGTGGAAAATCAACGGTGTGGTGTTTCACTGTGAGTTTAACGGCGCGTTAGTAATACGCGCCTATAGGCGGGTGCACAATGCTGGTACACTATGCTGGTTACACACACAGGGACGCGCAGCAGCGCACAAACATGCAAACTATTAAAAATAAAAAAAGATTACAATGTGACCCAGAACTGGGTCCGGCCTGAGAATCTTCAGCTAGCGGAGCTGCATGAAATTGACAGTTCATTTATAGAATGACTTTATTGCAGGTGTTATAAACCGTTCGTTAAAATAAATTAGTTTTGCAAGAAGCCTGCGTGTTTTGTACACATTGTACTGCTTGTTCCGTAGATGGTCTGCTCACTCCGCCATCATAATAGCAATCCGCCAAGGTGCAAGCGCACCTGGCTTTTAAAAGGGAATGGGAGATGACACTCTAATTGGTTTATTGCATGTTACGCCCAAAACACGCCCATGATTAATGAAGAGATTATGTACAATGCTTTTGGACCATGCGCCTGGTGCTGCGACCATTCATTTTGCCATTAAACTAGCGAAAGTTGATTGGGACACGACCTATATGCACCCGTGCCGTGCTTCAGACCATGCGTTTCAGATTGTAAAATAGGGCCCTTGGTGTCGGTTAGTATTTGCGTGTTTCGCCTGTAACCCAATTTCCACTTGCAAGAAATGTCACATTTGTCACAAGCTCTGGTGCGAGCAAGCACAGAGCAAGAGAGAGAGAGAGACAGAGAGAGAGAGAGAGAGAGAGAGAGAGAGAGAGAGAGAGAGAGAGACATGTCATGAAATACGCAATGTGTGAAAAGAAAAAAGAAAAAGAAGGGGAGCAGGACCCGGCTTGCCTGAGTCGCGCTGCCAAACGGCGACCGAAACCGTCGTCAACAGGCGAAACCTGGCAGGGGTGGGAGCCTGGGAACGGCAATGCCTCTGTGCTACAGAGAGGAGGCTGATAATGGCGGTCTCCAGGCTTCTAACCGACACACAGGCTGAGCTGGTTGGCACAGTTTTGGGCCGCAGGTCCACACACGCAGCAGCGCACGGAGCAGCGAGAGAGGCAAACCGCTGACGGTGACAAAGTAGTGCACGACCTGTGCAACACTTGTGCAACAACGGTGTGACCCAATGCTTGGCTTTTGGTTTTCAATCGCCTATGCGAACGCTGCAGAGTAAGGTGACTTCACATTATATATATATTTGTTATAAAATACTGAAACTGCTGAACGACTGAACTGCAGTACCCCACCCTGCTATTGCATTTGCATGTGTTTGCATAGTCAACCGTGAAGGTTCCTTAATGGGTCACCGAGTGAACCATTAAGAAAGGTACGCATTCAAAATCACATCGAAACCACATCCTAGTGGATTTTTGGCGCCTGATGATTATCGTTTAGTAGAGTCAATACATATTCTCATATTTATGCATCGGCTGTTTTGCATTGGCTGTCTTTGACGCACTGTAGACATGATCAACTTAACTGAAAATTGTATTCGAACAATAATGAGATATATACTGAACTAAAAAAAAAAAAAAAACTGAAACAAATATACAAACAATTACACACTTTATAAATCAGAAGAGCCTGAAAACAGCAGACATGCCTATGTCTTAAAGCATAGTAAACTGTACTCTACCTAAAGACATTTGCATATTGGGTTGCTGTATCCTAAGTTTCTGTTGCCCCATTAGGAATCACTGCTGACTCATGACTAAAAGTCATGCCCTATAAATCAGAGGACATCACAGTCCTCCATTAGGCCCACACTTTGAATGCTCAATAAAGCCCTCGTGTGTTTATGTGTGCGTGTTCCCGTCGCCAACGATGGTTTGTAAAGGCCATTGTATTTGCCGCTGTAGTTTATACAAGGGAGTGAGGGAAGGTAGGGTAGTCACCTGGCTATCTGTGAGACAAAGGGTGTCAGCTCTGGGGGCTCGTACGCCCTGGCAAAGGCCCAGCACACGTAGCAGGCGGCGTCACGCACGTTCGATCCCACGCTGCACGCGCCCCTCTTCTCGTCATAGGTCAGGGCCTTCAGGATCAGGGGGACCACTGAAAAATAAAACACCAGCGGTCATGTACATCGGTCTATTACTCATCATCCGTCGCTGGTCACTGTGGAATTTACAACGTTAATGGGTCCGACAATTTTATCGAGTAAGATGGATGAAGGTTACCGTTGTGTTGATTAAATTCTGGTTGTGGTTGTGTAATACATGATATTCAAAAATAGCTTGATTGAAGCGCAATAACGATATTCAATTACATTTCTCACGTTCAAGGTTAATCCCCAACATACATTAGTCTTATAGCCTTATAAACAAAAACAGTTCAAACTGCTTAACATATGTAATGTAAAAATGTAATGTAAAAAAAACATCAATGCTAAATGCTAATATAATGAATAAAAAGTGTTTTGAGGTTATTACTACTACATACATTCACAACATGCTTAAAAAAACATTGAGAACGTTTACAATGTGCAAAATAAAAAATAAAAAACTTGCTTAAACCTGTTTTGTTGGATGTATAATTGATTATGTTAACAAGAACATTATCTCGGATTATGACACCATAAAGATCGTTGTTTTATGTTTTAAGGCTTTTCATTTTATTATGACGTATTTCAGATGTATAAAAGACAACGCTAACACAAACATTTAAGATTGCTCAAAGAGCCGAACAGGTGAGTTGTATCTCATACTAAACAAACCGTTAGTGAGAGTGCGAGCAGAGGCAGGCAGGCCAGTCCCACCTTTTTGATTTCTATGACAAGCACGATGATCACAAGCATGGGGGAGGCTAAGAGAGAGAGACACGCAGAGACGCTTTTGCCCAACATGTAAATTGTGGCTTGGGGCTTGACTAATATCAGGTGCATCAATGTTGCCCGAGGGCCCTGCTGTTTGGACTGAGGCCCCGCCTCTTCCTGAGACAACACCTCAGACAGAGAAACTCAGACCACAATTAGCCATCATCCAGTGGAGCGGACACACACACACACACACACGCACACACTCACCCACCAACACGCGTAAACACTCCACACTCGCTGTCAGATACACCAAAGAACATCCTCTATGGAGAACATCCCTGGCTGCTGATCTTAGAGGACCTCTCTGTGGAAGATAACGCATCGGGAGAATCCTCACCGCACCCGCACGGCAGGTAAGATCACTAGATTTACAACTCACGGCATCGACGTTTGACTTGGGAGACAAACTACTCACTCGCTTACACCGCTTTTCCCACACACAACCAGTAGCTGTGTAGTCATAGACAAATAATGGCTTGGGTATTTATGGACTGAGCGTTACCCGTGCTGCACCTGCTACCTGTGGATTTCAATTATCTGTTACCTTCACTTTGGCGTGGCAGATACAGGAGACACCGCACTTCTGTTTTTGAACAGCTCGTACGCTTGTGTGGACAAACTTGAAACCTGAGCGTCGGAGGCCCTTTGTTGGTCTTGGCACAGCCTTGCTGTGTTCATTTCCATTCGTAATTGAATTGTAATATTGCGATAATGATATTGATTGTTGTTTTAAAGTAGGTCTTGATTCAAATAAATGTAAAATGAGGAGACACTTTAAAACACAGGGCATTCCAGCATGTCTGGTTTACTAAGAAAGGGAGTGGTTTTGGACGCTGCTGCACCTGGACAAAAACTTGAGCGACAGCTTCTTGCGACAGCATATGACAAGCAGGTTCCTCAGCGCAGCGCCCGAAACGCCTAACTCACAGCCATAGGCAATGCTTCAATTCAAAGGCTAATGTGTTGCAAGTAACGAGCAACGTATTCAAAAGCTATAGCCGTTTCAACGGTTTCGTTATAGGGTCAGGGGTTCATACCTACGGGGTAAGGACCATTCCCGGGGGGGGGAAAAGACTTCCCAACTTGGAAATACTTAGCCCGGATCGAGTACAGAGAGCTCATGATACAGATGATAGATGATCGTCGAAGACATCCCGCAGATGTTGTCATGGGAAGCAGGTGGCTGTTGGTTCCCACGCCGACCGCACCGAGTGCAGTAGGCCAGCGAGAGAGGAGCGAGTCTGTACATGCCCTCCAGGTCTGCCTTAGTGTGTAAGCGCCTAGTCTGCCAACCTGCCTGGTAGGCCACGCTTAAAATTGCGGCAGATGCAAATCACGATGAAGGGCACAGGCAGAGATAGACTCAGGCAGACATGTCACGCCACTTATCGCTTGCCACCAATCAAACCTGGCTGCACTTAGGCAACGTGTATACCCATGCAAACACACGGGTCATTTGCATACTGTCTAACAGTGCTTTTCATATTTGACTATTTTCCTATGATTGACGCCCAAAAAAAGGTAGACAGCAGTTCTGGAATAGATTAGCCCTGAGGGTGCAGGAACTGTGCAGTTAGGGATTTTACCATTGTGGCAATAAGAGATACACACTGAGCAAATAACTAATAATATTGGCCACTCTCCACTAAACCAGTCAAACAACTCTACTCTGATATTACCCTGGAGTCAAACCAGGACGAATGTGTCATTTTCCAGTCAACAATTTGTTTTGCATACCGAAATGTGTATGAATGTATGAAATGTAAAGACAGCGTCACTGTACTGTAGATATACAAATGCTTCAACCACCACATCCACCTCTTGTCGTTTCAGTGAACCAAACTACGTGCGAAAACATGGAAGTTGCCTTAGAGCGCAAGCCGAAGAGACCCCACTACATTCCCCGACCGCCAGGGAAGCCCTTCAAATACCAATGTTTCCAGTGTCCCTTCACCTGCAACGAGAAGTCTCATCTCTTCAACCACATGAAATACAACCTGTGTAAAAACTCCATCTCCCTATTGTCACAAAAGGATGGGCAAGCAGCGAGACATACCAAACCCTTAGCCAAGCAGGTCCCTCCCGCCCCCACAAATCTGAAAGACAGCCCGACTCCCCCGCCTGAAGTGGGGCCCGGTGGTCCTGAACAACAGGAATCCAAGGTGGAAGAACGGGGTAGTGGGGATGACAATGAGGAAGTAGACGTTGGCTGTAACAGCCCATTCCAGAAGGACAGCTCCCAGATCCCCACACCAGAGAAGGAGACGGAGAAAGACGAGAACAAAGATCAAAATGCTGCGTCCCGCCCGTCTGCCTTCTCACCCGTCACACCTAACCGAGAAAATTCAGAGGTGCTCGCCTCTCCTACGCAACAGTCAGAGGAACAGGCGGGGCCACCCCACGGCAACCACACCTTTCCATGGAGTCCTCTCTCGGCACCCATGCCCTTCAAGTCCTTCCCCTCCCCGATGGTTCCTCAGTATTCGTCTTATCTCCTCTCAGAGCACCCTCTGCTGTACTCCTCGTACTACCTTCCCGAGAACCACGGGGCCAACGCTGCCGCCGCCGCCGCCGCATTCCGCTCAGACTTCCTGGAGCCCCAGAGGCCCCGGGTCCCGCAGCCCATCACCCCGACGCACCCCTCACTGTTCCCCCAATACCCGTACAGGTACTGCCCGTCGCTCCACCCGGGGCCCCCTCTCCACTACAACCTGTACAGATCCGATGAACTCTCCATGCCCATTCCTCGATCCCGGTATCTCCCCCTAGATTTGTATAACCCGGTCTTCGGGCCTAAGGCCTATGACCTATATATGCACCAGCGCTCCCACGGTGACCCGCAAGGCAAGCCCACAGAGGAGAACGGCCAAGACAAGGCTCCCAGGTTGAGTCCCGTAACTGGCTGTTCAGCTTCAGGGTCACCCGACAGGCCGATCCCTTCACATAACCTCCAGAGGGACGCCGAAGCTCCCCATTACACCATCCTGGGCGAGCAACAATCAACGATCAACCGACCACAAAACACAGCTACGCCAATGCAACTGATACGAGCAGATTTGAGCAAAGAGCACACCGAACAAGGCCTTCTCCAGTCGAAGCCTCTGCATGTAGACCAAAGGTACATGATGAAGCCCATTTATTTCCATTGAAAAAAAAAAACTGAACTAAGCTCAACAATGTCCATGCACTTTTTGTTTTGAGTTTTAACCGTTTTTTTTCCTTGTTTATTTTCTCTCTCTCCAATTAGATCAACTGAAGACACCAGCTATTCATCCACGTCCCTTTCGGAGGATTACCACAGATCCTCGCCAGAACATGATTATGAAGACGGTGGTCCAGAGCCAAATATGGCGCCTCTCAACCTCTCTACGAGAGCCCAGGAGAAGGTCAGTGTTCTGTCCGACTGCCCCCGCGGCGACGACTGTCCCGACAGAGAGCGAGCCGGCGTGGAGGATATGCCTCTGAACCTGAGCCTCAGAGCTTCGCCCTGCAGCCAGGACCGGCCCGCCGGTCCCCAGCCGAGGCCCGAGACAAACTCGGACGACGACGAGCCCAGCTACAGCCAGAGGCAGACCGCGGCGCTGGCCCTTTGTCAGCTCGCCAGCGCCAGCTCCTCTTGTAGCATCGCCGTCATGAACAGCAGCCCCATGGAGACATCCACAGCAGACAATCAACCACAGGGCTCTCCCTGTTCCACGCCGACGGGAGATATGCCCGAGCCCGCCTCCAAACCAGAGAAGACCACGAAGGACAGGGGCGTGAAGAGAAAACACAGCGTGCCGGCTGTGCAGAAATCAACCACTGGCCACCACATATCTGCCAAGAAAGCAATGAGGAGGAGGCCCCGTTGCAGCTAACCGCCTATAAACTCCATAGAGTTAACACTTGTTAACCGGAACGGAGTAACCTTGACTATGACTATAGCAAAACGTTTATTATGCACTGTGACCTATTGGATGGGCTGTGACACAGACAGACAGCCGGCCAGCTATTGTCTACCTGCAAGGTAAAACCACAGCACAAATATCCCCAAATGCACTGAGTCCATGTTGAAGGTAGCCATATATGTGCAAAGTATAGCTCACGCTCATTAATAAAGGCCAAACAGAAAAGAGGTGTTTATAAGACTTGTATATATAAATTACTTTTAGAGGGGGGGGTTGCAAATACACGTTGAATAGAGAAAAAAATAAAACAGATTTTACAGTAAAAGATATGTGCTTTGTGTCGATTCATTACCATTCGCCAGTCTGGAGGGCAACAGTAAGCCCCTTCTGCCCAGTTCTGCTAATGCGAGGCACCCTCCATGCCAAGCATTGTCAGTCTCCTGAAAGCTGAAAAGCACACACGCACACACACACACACACACACACACACACACGCACACGCACACGCACACATGCACGGACACACACAGACACACACAAAAGACACACGCACAAGCACACAGACACACACACACACACGCGCTGTAAGACACATCATGGGTTGAAGGCGTAACATCAAAGTGCTGAGTAATGTGTATAACATTAAGGAGGGGAGTTAGAGTGAACTAAAGCAAAATTCAACTGACTCAAATCACATGACGCCACTGGCGTTCTCACCTGAAGCAGGCGAGCACTGATTCAACAACCTGGTCTGCCAGCTCCTTAGGCAACCTGCCTGTCACCCTCCCGATGCTGAAGGGTTATAATAAAAATAATAAAGCATTTGCTCCTTTTGATGTGACACATGCAAAAGTGTTGTTGAAGCTAGACCCAAGACGGATGACTCAAGTAGAGAATAATCAGATCACAATGTGTGAAAAAAACTTGGCTTACCCCTTGGCTGCTGACCAGCGCACAATGGTTTCTGTATCTTTCAGTCCCACGAGTAGTTGCTCTATTCAAATCAAAATAATAATAATAAAACATGGGATGATAGAATATGAAGCAATGCATGCAATGGTTAAAAAACAACAAAACAACAACAACAACAACAACAATAGGCCAGACAGACCGATGACCATCTCCACTTCCTCCGGGATGTCGTAGTCCTCTTCCTGATCCAGCATCTCAACATCAGGGGTCCCGGGGGTCTCGGAGGCCGTGGTGGACTGGGCCATGGAGAGATTGGCTGCCAGGGAGCGGCTTCCTCGCTGGTACCTTCAGAACACATGGATATAAGATAAGCCCCCGAGTCATGCAGGTTTTATCTTGCCGCTGGAGCAGGTTATTACACAGACGATTCTAATTGATTTGATTACATTTTTGGGGAATACGTCTATAAAACATTGATGGCAAAAAGTGAAATAATATATGTTATTGTCATTGTGTCGTCTCTTCAATTCAAGTTGGTAAATGAGATCCTACAGTTGACAAATTATGATCCAGTATTTTTCAAAATGTGTCTTGTGATTCAATATACCCTTCGCAATAGAGACACTGCTATCATTCATATACTGGTACAATACTGATAATGTGATAGTGACGGTAAAGTGGGTTTACATATCGCAATACTAAATGTGATGAATCGTGCAGCCCTAGCTGCTAGCTTTGCAGCTGACCTCCATTTTGCCAGCCGCGGTTTGAGAAAGGTGAGGCCCAGTCTCTGGATCAGTTTGACCCCCAGCTTCCGCAGCATCTCGTGGTTGCTTTCCAACAAGCGCTTCTGATCCAGACACTGCAGCACCGTAGGAGCTGGGAACCAACACAAACAGGAAGTGAACACCTTCAAATGTGTTGAAACCACTAGAGTTACACAATTCCTGTACAGTAGTATTATTGTGCATACTAATCAAAAGGTCATATAAAACAGGGTCTGAAAAGCTTAGAAGCTACAGTGGCCTGTAAGGTGTCAGTAGGTAGTACTTCTACCTGCTATATATATATATTTATATTCTACAAAGGCGCAACTGTAACATGACCCAATTGATCAGTATTTCTGATAAATAATTATTAATTGTAAAGAACTGTGTTAAAACAAATAATGAATAGAAGAGTTTGCTATGCAACTATATGTTAAGCTATAATTACACTGAACACACCTAACAATCATTTGAATGTATGGGGGGGGGGGGGAAACAATGAGTGAGGTGAGAGGCTCAGTGTTTGCACGGGTATTAAGAGAGCACTCACCGTGCTGGAGGAAGTCATCTCGTTTGCCATGTTTGAAAAGCTGCGCCTAGGGACATGGATGATACCACCACTCAGTGACACCGCATGGGACAAACCATTGTGGTTGTGCGGCACTAAATCAAAAAGGTCAGTAACGCCAGCAACAGTTCCCTTTTGTTAAAAAACAACAGCAAATTCATACACACACACACAAACACACACACACATCTCACTGAAATGCATCCCCGAAAATATACACTTAAAAGTTCACAAGAAATATTCCTCGTCTCTGAGTTCAAAACATATATAAAACCTTTTTTAAAACACTAAGAAAAATTAGGAATGCTAGGGAGAATGCAAGTATAAGCCCTGCAGGCCTGCTGTCTGAACACACAGAGCCAGTTTTGCATGCCCCAGGCACTAAGATGGCTGCACCCAGTTTCTGCTCAGAGACGTGACGCACCGGGCGACTGTTTGAAAACATGAAACGCAAGTTTGTTTTTTCACGCCGGCAAAAGGGCTGCTAGTCATCCGCAAGAAGGGGGCGCATTACGTAGATTATCTGGGTTTAGTGAGATTGCGTTGCTTCATTAATGACGACATCATTCATTACCAAGAGTTGGTTTCATATGATGAAACACCTAAGGAGACAGTGTTTTTACGGGAATGGTCAACTGACTCATAGTGATTCAGTTCCACGCCGCCAACACAAGATGCAAACAAGGAAACATACAACACACGACACAAATCACTTTGTTCTGCTGGCAGCAACAGCAGCACAGCAGGTGCACTGTACACCTGCCAAAACCGCATGAAGCAAACATAGCAGGCATGCCATTTACCCTCTGCAGGAGGTGTGCATGCCCAAACTGTAAAGCATGATGCGCATACACTACCGCAACAAGTGTCTTTACCAGAGACTGCAGAGTGCCATCCATCACCACGATGTCTGTCATCAAGCGGTCATTGGCTTGCATGATAGTGGTGAGACTCCAGTCCAAAAAGTCTGCCAGGTGCTTCTTTTTCACATCTGGGCGCGTCACAAACCTGCACAGACATGCAAAATCAGATGAGGGTTGTGGTAAATGTTATGATTAACCACTACGTGAAATGACAATTCAGTGTGTGTATCATAGTACTCGAGTACTCGAGTCTGCATTAAGATGCACTTTATCTGTAAGCACGTCCTGCCCCCCCTTCAGGCACTTCAGGCCCCACCCTGACCGTGCTTCCTCAGAATCAGAAAAACTGTTATTGCCAGGAAGATGGATGCTAATAATTAGTTTGGGTGTTACGTAACAGCAACAACAACAACAAATAATGCACAACAGAGCCTCATTCTCCGCCGATTTTCCTCACGGCGCTGGATTTTGTAATATTCTCAGAAGTTTGACATTTGTCATGAGCGCGACAACAGCGTGCAGCGCTCGTTACGCCCTATGGTTAAGCCAAAGGAAGCGATATTACATGGGCGGGTTTCCTAATCAGCGTCTCTGGCTATGAAGTGCAAGGAGTCCTTTCGCACATTGAGAACGTCATTCACAGCTTTCAGAGATTGCAGGTACTCACTTGTGTTTGGGAGTTATAAAGATTTTGCTGTTGTGTGGGGGTGAAATTTCTTGATGATGATTACATGAGTCTCCGGTCGAGAGAGTTTGGAAAACTTGGAGAGTGAGACAATGAATGTTCACTCACCCGATAGGATCCAGCAATATTAATTAATAAATAAAGACAAATGTTTCCTGCGTAGGAAACCACAGAACATGAAATAACAGGTGCTCAGATGGCTTGGTTGAAGCGAGCAGTTGGCTTCAGGAGTGCGATGCAGAACCCATCATACCATTGATGTTAAAACAGTAAGAAGCTTAAAAAAACAACAGGGCTACCATGACCTAGAAGAATATGATTTACATGTTGGATTTTAACAGTGGATAGTGTAGTGGCTTGGGTGTTTGACTCTCAGCCAAACGGTAGTACTGGTTTCACTCTCCCATGTCCACAGCTTAACTGTTGGCATCCTAGAGCGAGACGCCTACAGCTACAGCTGTGCTATAATTACCTGTATCTGCACTGACTGAAATAAGTAGTACATTTAAATAAGTAACTTCACTAGGCAGCGACATCATCCCCCTCTACTGGTTTAAAAAATAAACTACAATTTGGACATCCATCTTTAATGCCTTTCTAAAGCGCCCCCTAATTTCAGTCTCTAAATAATAACAAAATAATTATTTTGTTGACGATTTGACAAAATGATGCATTGTTTAATAGCTAGTTATGAAAAATGCCCAAACTGTCTAGAAATATTTATCATGTACCCATACTTTACTTTGGTTCATATAATACCAGACTTAACATTTATAGTGTTGCAGTGTGTAACTGCACACTTACTTTGAAACCAATACGGCCGCAGCATATCTGCATGAATCAGTGACAGTCAGGTACATCTGCAAAAAAACATTGAATATGAATATGAATACATGGTGTTATGGTATATGTGATTATGACAAAATGTGTACTTAATGAAATGGCCTGTTGCAGACAACCTGAAGCCTACATGTTTTGTTATTGTGAGCAATTTGGTTGATAATGTTGACTCTTTTCTACATAGCTAATGCCGTTAACATGCATCTTAACAGGAGCACATCTCAAGCCTCCAACCATCTCTATGTGTCTCCTCCCTAAGGTTTTCCATAACACTTTAGTAGCAGAGGATCACATTGTAATACGATAAGAGGAAGCTTGGATTCCAGCCCAAGCATCAGAGACAGTGAGAGAACCATAGAACAGCATGTAATAGTAGCAACCACTTATTATATATAATCTAATCCTAACCCTACCTTCACTATAGCCAGGATGCGGTCCATGGTGGGCTCTCTGGCCTGTCCACTGACTAAGTCCACGTGGCCGTCCAGCCGTGAAAGGTCAAAGGGTATGAGGCAGGTCATCGACAGCCACAACAGCAGCATGTAGCGGGTTTCCCAAATCTGTAAGAATTAAGCGGTAATGAGGGCTAGGCAACAAGGCCAAAATCTTCTATCCCGATGTAGGTCATTTAACATCTCGATAACGATATACATCACGATATAGCAAGTCTTCTGGTAATTCAATACATAGTCTCTATACAATAACCACACGGTAAAGCCTATTTTTGTATACTCCTACGTAAATTAAATACTTGACCAATGAAAAGTCTCATATCACCATATCGGTATAGTATCGATATATTGCCCGGCCCTATGACATACGGCATGCCTAACAAACAAGTCCACAGATGTCCACATAAGAGGAATACTATTTGAAGCTATTGGCGTAGACATATGGTACAATTACACTGATTTTGTTAATGGACAGTGAGACCAATAGTTTTACATTCTGATTGTCGATGCAGTGAATAGAACAGCAATACGACATAAAGGACTCAAAGACACCATAGAGGAACTGTGTTTCGACATGCAAGAATGGAATTAGAATGAGACACTGCAAGATACTGAGACATTGAGGTTTAACCAATATATATAACAAAGACAATAAGACAAAGCAAGAATGTTTTGTCTGTACAATAAAGGGCGTTGGAAGATCATGACACAGCAACACATTGATTTTTTTAGGTGATTCGAGGAGTTACGGCTTAGCTCCTAACTCACCTCGGTGTCTTTTGGGTCTTGCCTGGACAACAGGTCCAGTACTGGCTGGACATCCGCAACCTCATGAGGAAACAGCTGCATGAAGATTTTGTATCCTCTCACCTAGAAACACGAACAGTTGGCATTGACTTGTACGCAGGCAACGCGTTAAAAAGATGAGACGCTGGTTGACGCTCTTGAATGCATTTTGCTGTGCCTGACCTTAGAGATGATGTAGAGGAACTTGAAGCCCGCGTGAAGCAGTGAAGGGGGAGACTGTTCGTTTCTCCCTATGTCTAACATTGTGTTCATCATCCACTCTATTCAAGACAACAACAACAACAACAACACAGTTTAATCAGACAGACGTGATGACGTGGTGCGGGTACCTGTACACACATGTGCCAACCGTCACCATCCGGTCTCACCGAGATGTGGGTCCAGGAGATGGGGCTGCTCTTGGTACCGGTCCATTATGACTGCAAAAAAACATGTGTACGTGAGGTTATTGATTGAGTGATTTTTTTTATTAGGAATTTAAAAGTACAGACAACTCCAAGGAGTATCAAGATACAATAATCCCAGCGGATAGCACTTGAACGCATCACTCATTTCCAAAGTGGTCCTCGATGGACACAAACAATACACATGGAAACAAACACATCGATAGAAAACAACATGATATAACAACATATACACACTAGTCCCCCCCCTTGCCACACCCCCACGCCCATGGTTCAAACTCCCTCCCTTCAAAGTGAACCATCAACCACTACCCACATAGCTGCCTTAAAACATGTGTTTTAAAAATGTTTGGCTTTGTTTAATGGTCTGGTCTGGTCTCTCACCTAAAAACCTCTCCGTCGCCACCTCTTTGGCCGCAGCATCTCCATGGATGTCGGGGAGGCTGGCCATCAACGCGCGGATCTCGTCGCCCTCGGTGAAGCCGCCCAGGGCGCCGCTGTGGACGGCCATCTCGGGGTCGGTGTCGCCCCCGTCGCCGTGGTTCTCGTCCTCCTTCGTCACCTTCGTCATGTCTACGTCCTGGAGTCAGGGGGGGTCCCTGTCTACGTCCTGTCTTGGAGTCAGGGGGTCCCTGTCTACGTCCTGTCTTGAAGTCAGGGGGTCCCTGTCAACGTCCTGGAGTCAGGGGGTCCCTGTCAACGTGCTGGAGTCAGGGGGTCCCTGTCTACGTCCTGGAGTCAGGGGGGTCACTGTCAATGTCCTGGAGTCAGGGGGTCCCTGTCAACGCCCTGGAGTCAGGTCCTGTCAACTTCAATGTTGTTAGCGCACAGCTGGCACGGTTGGAGACACTCTTGCGCTATTACCTAGCTAGCTAACTAGCTAAGTTAGCCGACGTATGATGCTAGCGAGGGACTGCGTTAAGGTGATGTACGCGTTTGCACGAAATAGCAGGATTGTGTGGAAAAACGTATTATTAGCGGTTTTAGCAACAAAAAAACTGCTTTCCTGATAGCTGACTGCAACAGTAACGTTAGTTGGTAAGTTGGGATGGGTGCGCATCCAAGTACGGCGAGCGATTGGGTTCAAATGAAAATCGCTTCGTAACGCAGTTATGCGCGTGATTTAGAGAGGCTGATGATGCGCGTGATTTAGAGAAGCTGATGATGCAACTAAATACCCCTAAAGGCAATAAACACGTTCAAACAAACGTCTCTGCTTATTGTGTTGGGTTATTATAGTTGATCTATAATGAAATACAAACGTGACCATGTTCAAAATAAATTAGGCTATACAATTTATTAGAGATTGTTTCATTTAGTTGTTTTACGTATATATATATTTTTTTTCTTTTGTATATATTATTGTTAATGAGTTACATACAGTAGGCCAATGTACAAGTGTACAAGATGTACACAATTCATATGCATGATCTATTCTACATGCAATCAAAACAAAGTGCTAAGATTCATATGCATGATCTATTCTACATGCAATCAAAACAAAGTGCTAAAATGCATAAATATCCTTATTCAACTATAAAATCTAGTTCATTGGTATTAGTTTTGTTTCTGAGACTGTGATAAATATGTTCTTTTAAGATTGTGAATTTCCGTGACCATTAGACAATTTTCACATTTGTACTGTGTTTCTTCGTGACACAGCTACTCCTTCAACTCCGACAGAGGGGGCCATCACTTCACCAGGTCCTTCATGATCCTGAGCGAAGAGCCCCTGTAGCCGCCGCCAAAGTGGTTCCAGTGATTGAGGTTGTGAAAGAGTTCGTAGAGCTGGTTTCTCTGCGCAAAGCCGGGCGCCTTGGGAATATTCTCGTGGTACGCGGAGTAGAACGAGCGGCTGAAGCCACCAAACATCGCCATGATGCCCAGCTCGTACTCGGAGTGGCCATAGAACGAGGCAGGGTCAAATATGACGGGTCCCTCTGTGGTCTGGGCCACGTTGCCTCCCCACAGGTCTCCATGGAGGAGGGCGGGCACAACCTCCACATCCACAAACAGCTGCGGGATCTTCAACTTTATTGTCAGTGCAGGCAGAAGAGACAGAGAAAGCTTAATGTTAGAGGAACAGCTCAATAATTGAATCATGAATGACATCGCTGTACACCCATCATGATAAAATCTAATTGTATATATGTATACTTGTAGGTGGGACCACAGTTCGCTTGCTTCTCTGTCACCATAAGACTTCTCCACCATGTTCAGTTGTTGCTGGAGTCTGTGTCTAGAGTAGAACGTCATCCAGTCATCCTGCCAATCGTTTTCCTGCAAAAGAAAGAATATACTTTTTTTTTTTGGGGGGGGGGGTTGTTAAAATCAAGGCCCACTGCAGATAAGACGTTCATATTGCGTTCATTATTACTTACCTGGTACACAACTAATTGATGATCATTCAGGGTGTCACTATGAGTTGCATTTGGACATTATTGTGTGAAAATGGCCATTTAGGTCTGCACTCAATGCTAGAAAATCAGTTTTCTGACGGTCGCCTAGCAACCGCATGCTCTGCACCCAACGGTGACGTCGGCCCACAGCGCTTCCAATCTGGAAGCCACAAAATAGCCCAATTTGTCTTTGGCTTTAGCATCATTTACCTGTGGAAGGTATCCACAGCAGGTAGGGACATGGAAACCATATTTTTCAACGAGAGGCATTTCAGAATGCCCTGCTCCTTTCCCTGGGAGCAATCAGAGAGACCACATATTAATTTCTATAGCACAGCAAAATCATAAAAGGCCAAAAGGATCGTTTTAAATGCAGCAGCAGAGGCTGTTGAGCAGAATGCTGTTCAACCAGCCAAAGCAGTGAAACTTGAATCAATTCACGCCACCAGCTCACTGAAGCAGTGTGTGCATCAGGTTATAATCCTTGATGTTGGTGTTCAGGAGGACAGTCGCTGGATCTGCAGCACCCATTAGCCCTTTGCTCCAACCTAACCTTTGCAGTCCACTAATGAAGTGGTGATGTTTCCTACCGTGCTACAGTTCAACAGTGATCCTGCACTTGTATGTGCATGCTGTTTTTATAATCTGCTGAAAAAATAAATAAATTAGTAATTAGTAATTACCCACTGTTTGTTGTTCCCTAATTTGCTTATCCAGACATCTCTTGTTGTGAAGGTGCAGATTTGCCAAGTTTTCTCCAAGCTGTGTCGAGTACCTTTCAGACAGACAGACAGCGGTGAACACAATCGAGAACAAAACCCGAAATAATAAAATAATGTGACAATCAATGTGCTCAACGGTGCAGGACATTCCCAACAGGGCTCTCACTTGGTCAAACCCCTCATGTCCAGGTGCTCCATGACGAACACAGAGCCCCCTGTGTCCAGCTCAACGACCTTCACAGGCTTCGGGACTTTGATGGTTTCTGTCTTTGAAATGGCATCCAAGCTGGCCATTTCACCATCAAACATCCGTTTAGCCTAGAAAAGAGACTGAGTTATCATCATTAGTTCATCATTACAGTTATACACTTATACACTTATACTAAACAATGCATAGGAGATTATAATCATGGACTACCTCATATAACTGTACTACCTCATATAACTGAACCCGACTGTTATATTTTCAGTTTGCACATGCATAATTGCACTGCTTACATTTGCACTGTTTTATTATTGTTATTATTGCTTTTTTATTATCACAAGCTGCCTTAAATTGTGATATCTTGTACATTTGATTTAGTATATATTGTATGTTTTTTAGTATTGTACATTTTACATTGGTTGGCATTCTGCAGACAGAAAAGCAAGAATTTCATTGTACAGGGAAACTGTACTGTACTACTGTGCATATGATAATAAACACTTTGAATCTTGAATATTGTGATTGCATTTGGTGTATGTGGTTGCAAACCAAAAACAAAATGAAGGACCTGACTCTTGTGGTTTATCTTCACAAAGACCCTGCCATGGTCGGTGTCATAACTGAGGCCCTCGCTGATGCAGCCACCTCCCGAGTGTCCAGTGGACTTTAGCAGTGAGGTCCCCAGCTCCTCCTTTAACTTGGCCTCCATGGCAACTCGAGGCAAAAGTAATACCGACCGGCTCGATAAATATCACACGTTTACCCTATCACTAATATAAACCTATAAAGTTTAAAACTTCAAAACTTCTACTTATCTCCTGTCGATATTATGGGGCTCTGCAATATTATGGTCGTCACAGTTATTTTGATTTCCGGTTCACGTTTGGTCCACGAGAGCCGTCCAATGAGAAACGGCATTCGGGGTGATTGACGTATACCTTACCCAATCACAGCCATCAGCGTAAAAAAAATAAAAATCACGTGATTATCACCACGGTAACGGACGAGGCTGTGTGTTCGTCGCCTGCGCCATAGATGGCGTGCTAAACACGTTAGCACGACTGTTATTCTGATTCACATGGCAAATTAAATGCATTTATGAGAGGGGCAATGTGGAAATGTGTTTGCTTCTCGGGGCGACTGGCGTTGGCAAAACGTTGCTGGTAAAACGTCTTCAAAATATCCTTTGATTAAACGTACATACTGTGTGTTTGTGTGTGTACGTCTCCCCTTAAGCTAAGTTAACGTTAGCTCAGGTCTTGTGGTTGTCTTTAACCCGTTACGTCTACAGCTCCCTTTACGCGATGGACCGGGTGAACTAGGGGAACCACCCGTTACTCTGCCGACTGTAAGTACGGCCAAATAACTCGCGATGGTTATTTTTTTTAAATCATATCTTACTTGACACATCTTACGTTTCTCATCTGGTTGCATCTGCAATGTCGTGTCTCGCCCACAGGTGGGCACCAATCTCACAGATTTGACCCTGAGGAGGAAGAAGGTCACCGTGAGAGAGCTGGGAGGCTGCATGGGCCCCATCTGGCCCAGTTACTTCACTGACTGCTCCTGTGTTATAGTTATGTTTTCCTATACGTTACTTCACTTCGCCACACGTTTCTTCCAAATTGACATATCTCTGTGTGTGGGTGTGAAAAAGCAGGTTTATTGACATGAGTCATTGTGCTATGTCCTGTAGTTCATGGTGGACTCGGCCAACGTGTTCCAGGTGTCCTCCTCCTGCATCCAGCTGCTCTCAGTGCTGTCTGCGCCGCCTCTGCGTGCCGCCTCTGTGTTGGTTATTTTCAACAAAAGGTAAAGCCGCCACCACCACCATACACATCAACACTACATGTGACAGATTGACCACCATCACTTTACTTTAAAACATAGGACTGATGTTGATATTCAAATATCAAATACGTCTTTGTCTTTTGTGTTCTGATGAATATTGAGTTTGACAGTGTCGTTTTTTTTCTTTCAACCCCTTGCCAGGGACCTGCCTTGTACTATGAGTCTGGTGGAAATGAAGTCACTGTTCAGAATGGATGACATCATCGCATCTGCCACTCAGCCAATAACGACGCTGGAAGTCAGCGCCCGCTCGGGCCAAGGACTGAAAGAGGTGCTTAGCTGGCTGGACTCAAACACATCTAAATGACCGTATCAGCTATTATTTAAAATCCATCATCATCGACAAACAGTTGTCATGGAGACAGGAAACGATGTAAGTGATGCCCATTTGTCCACAGGGCTTAATCAACACATCCACAAAGACTATTGTCACAAAAGAAATGACTGCGAAAAAATGTGATTATTCCTCAAATATTGCTTTTGTTTATATGGATGGCTGGGCAGAAATGTTCAATTATGAAAAAGAAAATAATAATATGCTGTTCTATTCTAAGCATTCATACTGGTGTTGTTTATCAGAAACAATTATATTGATTACTTCCCTTTTAAGTAGCCAAACACTTAATTATCTGTTCAAAGATCAATTAAGTATTCTTTGAATTATAACGGTATTATAGTGTGTATATAATACTTTACATGTTTTTTTGTTATAAATTACTAGGAGCTATCAATGCTTTACTGCCTAAGATATATAACATATACTAGCATTTGCCTACAATTAGGGGTTTATTAATATTTGATAGTTAAGGGAAGTAGAGTGGGGCAATTATAAATACATCTTGGATTTATTTGACATGTTTAGGATATGTGGTTTGTTATGATAAGCTCAATTCTGCAGCTATGATTGTTTCTACTTTATATTAAATTTATTTTAAAATTTAATTATGCCAATTTTGTCAATTTTGTTGATTTGAATGCCACCACATAATACATACCAAAAACAATAAACTATCAGGAAAAAACATGAATTGTACTAGTATAAAATTGAATAGAAAAACACTTACACTTACTATTATCTAGAAAGTACCTAATTCCAAAATGTAATGTACATTATAACATAAGTGATACTCCATGTTGCTGTCAAATGTGTTTACAAGGGACTGATGATAAAGAAACTGAAGTTGTTACCACCAGGGGGCATAATGTGCAGGGAACAATCAAAACATGTCATCGAGTGTAAAATGAACATGATTCAAATATGAAGCAACACAATAGAACAACAATGAATTACAAGGTGTTGTAATCATACCCTTATATTTGATGATATCAATTGTTGTCAAGCAATGAACAGCAAGTCATGACATTAAAATTGTCCTTTTCAAAATTCCATTCCATTGTGTGAATCCATAGCAGCTCACTAATATATTATAATTTACCGAAAGCATCTTGACCAACACCAGCTCCATTGAAGTGAACTTCAGAATTTAAGTACATAAAGGACAAACCGTGTTTCATTAGCTGGATGCGATGGCAGGTACTGTAACATTCACTTTTCCAGAAATATCTTCCCGACCAAGGCTCAAGAAACGGTTAAAGCCACTCTCGATTGCGTTCAATTAAAATGATGGACAATGAGATGAAAAGCAGGCATATCTGGCAGATGATCAGTGCTGGATAGTGCTACAACAATCATACAATACAGAGAACTGAGCTTGTATGTCAATTGCCGAGGTCCCCCAAAATTTCATAAAGTTGTGATTCAGTGTAGGTTTCTACATAATATACATAATGTACATTAGTATAAGTTCATGTTCTGATAGTTTTGTTAAAATGTTGATTTTTCTGTCAGTCAAAAGAGTTACCTTTACTCTGTTTATCTAGAGAAGAAACCACTTTAACCAAATTGTTATACTAATAGGCAAGAGACTAAGAGTTACAGTATTATAGTGAAGATATAGGAGAGAGCTGGGAAACCCAACTCAGCCTATAGGTAGTCAGAGTTGGCAATTCTTCCACAATCAAAAACATCCTCCTATCCTTCTTCTGTGAGTTGTGGTCCAGGTCGGGTTGGTCCTCATAGGAAAGGGTTTTGGCTGTGCAGCTCTGACTGTGACTCCAGAGTGCTGGCGGACAAGACGGGCAGTAGGGGCTGGGGGAGGGCCCCTGCAATATCCAGGGCCCCAGCCTGGCTGGGATGGGTGAAAGAGGTGGGGAGGCTGGTCGGCTGGTGGCTTGCAGGCAGGGGTAAAGAGGCACTGTAAGGAAGTGAGCTGGCGAAGGGAACGGGAGAGTTGGAACTCGAACCCATTTGGTTCAGAGTTAGTTTAGGCTGTTCTGCTTGGAATGGGTTGCTGGGTGAAGGGGAAGGGGCACCCACACCTAAGCACAAAGACAAAAACAAGCAACAACATTGTCATTGGGATTACAAGGCATGCTCAAGGTGAGATCAATGTTTGGGTTAATGGGACAACCTACTGGATAGAAAGGGGTTCAAGGTTTTGGCCGGGGGGTTTGCAGGGATGAGGGCGTCCAGGTTGACCAAGGAGGCTGCCGTGGGACCCAGGAAAGCCTCGGGGGTTCGGCAGTTTCTAGGACTCGGAGCGGCCAGGCTATCCTCCAGGCGGGACAGGTCAAACAGCTCGGGACTGCCCTCCCCTCGTCCGTTAATGTTCATCTGACCTCCATCCATGGCCTCATCGAACAGATCGCCATCTACTCGAGGGAGACAGAGACAGAGTTGAGGGAACCTTCGTTGAGTTTCTTCACGTCATGAAACGTGGAACCGCGGCGGAGCCAAGTGTCCTCTACCTGAAGGGCTCCAGGCGCGTGGAGATGGTGCCTTGGTTACAGCAGGAGATGCTGTTCTTTCTGCTGGCATAGAAAATTAATCTAAACCAGACGCATCCAAAAAGCCAAGCTAGCCCAAATTGAAATTTGTATTATCTAGGCACAGCCAACTCCTCTTCTCATTGAGGTTAAGACGATTCAGATTCAGACTACTTTATTAATCCCAGCGTGGGAAATTGTGCAAGTGCTGTGTTTTAAAAGTGTGTTATATGACAACAATTCCAACCTGTGTGAGCTGGGGAGGTCCATGCTCGACCTGCGGTATTTAGGTCGGCAGCATTCCTTGGGCTGTCCCAGTGGTCGGCAGGGGACTGGCTTCGCTCCCAGGGTGGCGCTGGGCTGCTAGAGGCGGGGGGAGCCCTCCAGGAAGCCTCTCCTCTTTGACTGTCTTCTGTAAAACACAAAAAGAGGGGTTATTTACACTGGATCAAATCTATTCCTTCATTGTGTTTTATTTGAGCGTACCATTTTTTTGGGGGGGTACAATTTAAGACACTTGGTACTTTTCCACTGCATCTGTTTGTTTGAATTTGTGTGGCAGGGGGCAGAGCAGCTAAAACAAGAATGCCTATTGGGAATATCAATATCGATGGGAATATCTAGTGGGAGAGCACTGTGTTGCTAGGCTAAAAGTCAATATGGATGGGACACAGCTCCGCTAACGCATGGCTCACCGAGTGAATCCCAGGGATCTCTGCCGGTCAGGCCAGCGGCACCCTGGGGCTGGACATCACCCCAGGGATTGGTGCTATGGGACACATCTGGCGGCACGGCGAAAACATCCACCAGATCCATGAAGGCAGTCTAGACACACGAAAAACAAAATGCCTTTTAGCCTTCATTTAAAAGATTTGTTTCCACTCGTGATACTTTTTATGACCGGGTTTTATGAGTATGACTATTTGAAATGTGGTGTGGATCCAGGAATAAACCTCCAATGGGTCATGGAAAAGGCAAATAAAAACAAAATGGCTTTGATTGATTCTCATGAAAGAGGGTAGAGTCAGCGCTTCGTACCCCGCCTTTGGACTCCATTTCCCGTTTGCTCTCCTCAAGAGCTTTCTGGAGCAATGACTCGTCTCCCTGGCGACTGCGCTTCTCCTAATGGGAAATCAGACACACGGATGCCAGTTAGCATGATGGGGGCTTGAGGCTAAGTCACATATTGTCCTATCCATATTCATGAATCAGCGACAGCTCACTCACCGATTTTAAAAGACACAATGCAGTACTGAATGTGTACAAAAAGCCGGGTGCCTAGTTCTCTCTGGCCGAAGGGTGGAAAGAGCAAGCGAGCATTTAGGCTTTGGTTACACTATTTTCCTGTTATGCATTTTACGCACAATTAACTGCTGAAACGACCTGACATACTTAGTGTGTCTGTGTTTCACCAGAGCTGACCGCTAAAGTCGGGTGTACATGTACTATACTCCATACACTAGTTTCACAATCATGAGTCTAGTCTTCTTTCTTTCGTGTATCGTCATCATATGTCCAGCATTGTGTCGTGTAGCCACGCCCTCGTCTCGGGTCCCACCCAGAAGAGACCCGAGAGTCTAGTGTTTTGTCAATATACAAATATTCCCACATTTCCGCTTTTGACAGAAACTGTCATGGAAAATATGAACTATACACCACATCAAATATATAAGCTCCTAGTATATAGTTAATTAAATAACCATGTGTATAAAGTGTCTTTGCACCTAGAAATAGCTCCCTTCCCCTCCCCAATTGAAAGGTGTTAAGTTAGTTAGCATTCGTATTGCCACAATACGAATTGTGTCTGTTACTGAAGCCATGCAAATTTCCTCACTTCTTTATTGTGTAGATACCTTCAGTCGTCTCGCGTCCTTGCAGACATGTCTACTTCGCTCCCCATAGTGTATTGCAAATTAACTTGTCCTTTCCTGCCTTCGCGGTCACTGCCCTCACCTCTGTTCCTTTGTTGTTACTGCCCACAATGTGAAAGAATCATGTACACCCATTGTCTCCCTGAAGATGTTTGGTTAATGCTCCCATGTGTCTTCTCATGGATCACGCCTTAATTACATCAATTACTTTGCTATCAAGAAGTGTCCTAAAATAAATTCTTCTTCTTCAGTCACATAGTTCAATATTTTTTATAATATTTCTGTGTAACCACAAACGTGGACATCTTGTTGAGCAGAACCCTTTAATGACCGTGCTTTGGATTTGTTTCACTGAAATAACGCATTTGATAAATCACCCTTTCAAAGCATAACATTTGGATGGAAAATAAATGAGTCTATTCACAGGCACAGTAAAATGGAAGCATTGTAACTTTTGCATGTGAAGTGCTCAGGGCGTCTGGCAGAGTCTTCTGTCTGATATGCTTGTCAATCAGAGGTGATTGCCCTTGAGCAGCCTGCACACACCACCACCACCACCACCACCACCACAAGAGGGGAACGACAAAGAGGTAAAGACAGGGAGACCATAAAAGGGGCTTCGGGTTTACCTGCTGGTGCACCTGCTTGCTCAGGCTCAGGGCGATCTGGAGCTGTGCGTCGTCGTCATTATCCGCAGGAGGAGGACGTGGGGCCGGCTGTGTGAAGGGTACCGATCGGCGTGGAAGAGGAATGCCATCAGTCAAGTCAATCGACAAAGAGAGACACAGTAACCGCTTTCAAATTTGCATACAGGCATTGCATTGCATTGCATCGCATCGCATCGCATCCCATGCAGGCAGCACTACGGGTTTTTTAACGATCAGAGTAAAGAGGTTCTGGTGAGCGGGTGTCAAAGCACCACACACCACCAGGGCTCAGAAGAGTTTCTGAGGCTGTGATTTCAGCAGAGTATTTCAGCAACCAAAAAACAGAAACAGAACAAACTATCGGTTAGTGGAAGAGGTGGATGGGCCCTCATCCAATTAGTATCAAATTGGCCAAGGCTACAGGCCAGAGACGGTGAAACCTGTAGAAGAAGAAGAGTTTTGGTCTTATGGTTTGGAGGGACGTGTGAGTCGCAGGCGTGTTGGAAGCAAGGCAATGAGAGAGGGGTGGAGGGTGGATGAGGGGTTGGGGGGGGGGGGGGGGGGGGGGGGGGGGGGGGGGGGGGTGGGGGGTTGGGGTTCCTTTGGCTTGAGCATCGGTACCTTCTTGGCCTCCTCCTTGCTGAGGCTCATAGCGATCTGTAGCTGCGTCTGCTCATCGATATCCACGCGGGGAGGCGGCTGGGGAAGCACAGTGCGGGGTGGAAGGAGGAGCAGAGGTTGTTTTTTTATATTTTTAATAGGGAATTTTTAATGCTTCATAAAATGCCGGCGTCGACTATTTTAGGAGGGAGGGGAAGGGGTTAAAAGGCTTTCACTGGGGTTTAAATGTTATCATCGGTATATCCGTTTCAGAATAGTCCGAGCTGCCCTGCGTTGATTACAGAGCCATTAAATGGCTGTATTGATTGCATAATGGTTCATATGCAGAGAGCAGCGAGCAGGGCATTTGAGTTGCCCTTCCCACAAAGGACAGGGCAGAGAGGGATGGTGCGGTGGTGACTGGTTCCTGGGAGGGGAGTGGATCAATGCGCCACATCCTGTCTGGTCTCTTACACCGCGTCCACCAGCCAGTTTACTGCTCAGCATCGCCATCGCTGATGGCTCAGCACTCTCGAGCATCGACCGTGTTCGAGAGAAAGATGATCACACTTTTTGCCTTTTTTTTTGCAAAAGGGTTTCTGGGAAACACAGGTTTTGTAGAGGGCAGGATTATCACTCGTGATTATGATAATGATATAGAGAGGATACTGTGTGAGCATCTGGGAGGGAGGTAGCCGTGGCTACAGCATTCTTACGCAGTATGCTGCGCTGACTCAGGAGTTTTTATGTTTTCTTCCAGGCGTGTGTATTGAAGGATCAAAGAGCTGTGCATAGTTTTGTGTGTGTGTGTGTGTGTTGTGTGTTGTGTGTTGTGGTGGGGGGCGAGGTGCATCTGCATCTGGGTATGCAAATAGGTGTGTGTGTGTGTGTGTGTGTATGTGTGTGTGTGTGCGTATTGTGTGTGCTTGTGGGTCATGTCATAATAACTGCGTAATAACTGCATGCATGTTTGTGTATGTAAATGTGTGTGTGTGTGTGTGTGTGTGTGTGTGTGAGTGTCTATATGTGAGGGTCTTTGTGTGAGTGTCTACGTGTGTGTGTGTGCGTGTGTGTGTCTGCCTTTGTATCGCAGCGAGAGGTACCTTCTCGCTCTCCTCGCGGCTCATGGCGAGGGCCAGCTGCAGCTGCAGCTCCTCCTCCCCGCTGGTCTGCGGCCGGGCCTGTTCCATGTCGGTGGTCAGGCGGGGCGAGGAAGAGGAGGCTGGGGGGACAGAGGAAGGGGTGTTTCAAACATGAGGACGCTGCAAGAATCATTTGTAAATGTGTTACACATCCACATACAAAAAAAAAAAAACAATGCCACCACGACGCTGAATAGTCTGCTGTTGTTTTTTCCGATTCCGATTGATTTTGGCTCGGATAGGAATAGACAAGCGTCGACGCTGGGCGTGCATGTTAATTCATCGCTCCATTGCCTGTTGTTTCAGAGCCTCCGCTGGCATTGCTTGCCACGGCCTCCCTGACTCAGCCTACACTGGGAACAATGCTGTGTCTGTTCACAGAGCCGGTGTGGTAAAAAAGACGGGAGAGGTAAAGGGTATGTGAGAGGGTGGTCAGTGGGGCCCCATGTTATTAACCCAACTCTTGTGGAGGGTTTCCAGGACACACAAATCCAGGTTTTTTGTGGGGGAAGTGGGTCGTGAGGGCGGTTGGCAGTCTGGGTGGCAGGGCCTGGATCTGGGCCAGTAGGGCTAAAAGAGGACGGCAGGGCACGTGTTGGCACGGTTGGATGCTGAACCCAATTACTTCGGCTGCACTTCGTCCGAAGCCCACTCTGGCTGGAATGTTCACTGATGATTAACCGGTGCCAACCTCCTGACCTCCACCTTCTCTGTCCGGTTAGCACCCCCATCCGACCGCCTGTCCGTCCAACCTCAACCCCAACCTGCCATCCATCCCAACCTCAGCCATGCAACCTCTACACCATACAACCTCGACACCATACAACATCCTTCCATCCCAACCTCATCACCATCCAACATCCATCCACCCTCTACCCCATCCAGCCTCAACGCCATACAACATCCATCCGACCTCTACCCCATCCGACAACCCAACCACAACCCATAGGCCATCCGTCCAACCTCAACACCACCCTCCATCTATCCCAACCTCAACCCTATTCGACCATCCGTCCAACCTCAACAACTATCCCACCATCCATTAAGGTCCACCCTCAATGCCATCCAACCATCCTTGTAATGTCAATCACTTGACGGATGGGCTGGAAATGTAATGATGATGTCATTCCAGATTGTTCTTTAAAGTCTCCACCATCACCACCACTACCACTAAGTGGTATTGTGCAGCGTTGCAGAAAACATGTTGTGTAAATAATAGCCCACATACAGGTGCACATCCACAAAACGCATACCGGCCCCTGTCAACACCACACGTATAGCCACTTCTGTTTTGTGGACACGTTTGGAAGCCCGCCAATCACGATAACGAAAGCACAAGCTGTAATTTCCAAAATGTGCCTGCAGCAATCGAATATATGTTATGTTGCTCATTTAACTTCAATTAGATCAATTATGATTCAGTCCGAAGGGTGAATCGGTGACCAGTAGGAATGTAGCCGACAGCCAGACATCTTAAAAATCCAGTCTCACTATTCAAGAAATGGCATTCCCACTTGACCTGACAAGCTGTAGAAAAGCACAGGCACTTTCAAAATAATACTTGTGATTGGATGAACCACCTGTCTATCACTGTCTATCACCGGCTAACTTCAAACAATCACATCAAACGAACCATATGACGTAGTAAGAGAGCACCGAAGAGAGACACACAACAACAAGCCGCAGTCTAATAAGGAATTTTGAAAGCTAGCAAGCAGTCAGTGTAGCGAGCTTCTTTCAATGAAGAAATACTCTCAAGTTCAGATATAGCTGATGCTATAGCAGCATCTACGCTAACCTCTTTAGTTTTTAGTTTTCGAATGAACATTCATCGTTTCTCGCTGTCGCCACACCTAAACCATGCCCGTAGCTGCCAGTACTTCCTCATAGGACACTGATTGGTCCAAACCACTGAGGTTTGGCAAGATGGTTTCTTGCGTGACCTGATCTCGCAAATCCAGCCGCCTCGCAGGGGAAATATCGACTACCCTCCTCTTCAACCATAGTGACACTTTTCTAAAGCTGCACTTCTGCTAATGTTTTCTGTTTCCTAGTAAACATCCCAAAACAACATCCCTCATGCAGATATCACCGGCCAACAAACACCCATTACAGTCAGTGTGTTTTGGCATTGTAATGTGATACTTTTCTTTCTGTTTTGTTTGCCCGGGTCTTTCTACCCCCCAAATCAAAGGGGGTTGTTTCGGTCTAATATTAGCAGCACGCCATAGCATTAGCCTAATAAGTATCTGCCATCCGCTACACGTGGTAACTAGACCTGGTTACACATGCTCTGTAGAAAATGTAACATGGCCTCTCCTCCATTGTTTTTCCAGTTTCGCTGACATGGCTATGAACGGGGGAATGGAGAGAATGCTGATGTCTGGCAATTACAAGAGCATACGACTGAAACTGATGAATCTCAATGAGACGAATGGAAGTTGTGATGTTCAGTTGCTGGAATGGCATGTAGCATGTCCCTTTACTGAAATGGTGCTTTCATTGCTTGCACGTAACCAAGTAAAGAGAAAGGGAAACTCCTTCTTTCATTTGTTCACCTTTAGTGGGTTAAAGGTGGTAAAATGTGTTCGGGCTAATCTTAAATTAGCAATAATATGTAACACAATGGTGACGATGGCGATTCAGCTCCTCAGCAAAAATGTAATATCAAGGTCACGGCTCTTCCAATTTAGATAACATAATTTAGAAGAAGCAAGGGTATGTCGGATTGACGTATATGTCGATTCCTCAAGCTGACTGAGGTATTTTGGCCTTTAGTTAGCTAGCTAGCTAGGGAAACCACTGCATGAATGTTGGGTGTACTAGATTACTTCTATGAAACAACAGACTAATAGCATATACTGAAATGCTATGACTCACAGTGGAAGGAGGATGGGGAACCTCTGAATTCCTCCCCATGCCCAGCTCCCATGCTGGGATGGCTGGTGCGTCGGCCAGGGTACGGTGGTGGCATGGACCCCGAACCCAAGCCAGACGCACCTTTGGCCATTCTTTCCTTGGTCTTGAGGGCCTGGCTCCTCTCCTGCTTGAGCTTCTCCTCGTCCCTGATGAGGGTTACCAGCTGCTTGGCCTTTTCCCGCACGTTGACGCCTTGGTCACGGCCGTCCCTGTCCGTGAACTGGAAGTCCCGGAGGGTCTGGACGGTGAAAATGTTCTCCCGGCACTGCTGGGCAACGCGCTCCGAGCCGTTCTTGATCAGGTAGTCCAGCAGGGTGAGGGCTTTGTAGACGTGGCGCCAGTTTTTCCCGTGGTCATTGAGCCGCTTCCATATCATGCCCATGACCTCTGTGAAGGCCACCACGTTGAAGGTGAGGTCGGCAATTTCAGACATGAGCGAGCTCGGCGGTCCCCAGGGGTCGTTAGAAGTGGCCTCTCGTACCTTGATCTCGGCCTCCGAGTAGTTGTTCACCATGTTCTTCATCTGCCGGCGGAGCGAGGAGGTCTGCATGGTGGCGGTTGTTGGTGGTGAGTGTTTCACCTTTGCCTTGAAGTGAAATACTCTGAGATACAGGAGGCCGCAGCACTTAGTTGTACAAGAGGGAATTCAAGTGTACTTGGAATGATCAGCTTCAAGTCCACTAGGGGAACGTAATATAGTTGCCCTCCTCTGGTGTAGTTTTAGTGACGTTCACGAGTGGTCCTGTTGGAAACAGGAAAGGAATGCACATGTTAGACTTCAGCTTATCACAGTCTGGGAGCAAACTGAACCCTGATCAACAAATAGTACTGCATTTTCACTGCTCACATAGCAAATAGTACTACGGCCTCACTGCTCCCGGACTCACTAGTACTACACATTCTGCCCATCCAGGAATCTTCATTAGGTAAGGAGGATCACATATTCATTGACAATTCTTAGCTAATATGAAACAACCCCTGGACTCCATTCTCATTGTAAAGAAAAACCTGACAGTCACACTACAATTTCTCCTTTTCCTTTTTAACTTATTATTTATTCA
Organism: Merluccius productus; assembly: GCA_027122695.1. NCBI lineage: Eukaryota > Metazoa > Chordata > Actinopteri > Gadiformes > Merlucciidae > Merluccius > Merluccius productus. Next base: position 3,604,564 of record JAOPJI010000079.1, read on the forward strand.
TTATTTTAACTGTTTTCACTTTCATTCTGAACAATTCAGAATGTAGTGAAGAATTGCAGGCAGGCTTGTGAGGGTGACCCTGTATTGTTTTGCCTTTAAGTGTTATCACAAAAGGGAGCCACCCACTCCCATTTGACCTGATTACATCATCATGGCAGCAGCAAGACATAAAAGCATTTGCAGGAATGAACCAAGGTCCCAAGTGAGATCCCAGTTTACCCCGGACGCAAACAGCCACGCGTTACTGTTTTACAACTGAGTGCCAACCCCTTTTCTAGATTATTTAAATTGAATTCCTTCATGCACAACACATCAAATGTATTACAGTTTAAAAATAGCTGGCTTTATATTAAATATCAAACTTTTTCTATTTTTGCATTTTATGTATGTTTCCCATACAAATTACTTGAATTATACAGATGTGTTATAACAAATAAAATATGCATAAAATGAATAAAAACATAGATTAAACGTCAATGAAAGCTTCTGTTTTGTTTTGTGTCTGTTTGATAAAATGATCTGAGGAGGGGCCTTAAAAGTTGTCATTTCAAAATCAGTCTTTGTTTTGTTGTATTGTCTATTGGAAAGTAAAAGTCACAAACCGGAATAGGCTACATTATTATTTAATTATTTTTTACATATTCTGCACACTTCAGACACCCTAGATGCTGCATTATGGTCTAATAATGCACAGGTCTCTGCTATCTTATGATATCAGCTGGCATTCTGCACTATAATTTAAAGTTACTGTAGGCTAAATCAGAAGTTGCTGATAAAACAGGCTACTAGGCTGACCAACTCTCCTCGAGTGTCAACTCATTCAAGGCCAGTTTGAAAGTGAGAACTCATTACTCTCCTGGTGCTTTCGCAACTATAAAAAATCACTGGAATTATCCCGATGGCCACCCTATCTAATATCTAATATCAACTAAGCGGATGGGAGCTGGGGAAATAAAGAAAGCCATGTCCTTTGTCTAATGAAAACAAATAAAACTAAAGCTATATGCAGTGATGTTGGTGCATGGTGTCCTGACCTATATAAACTTTCCCTGAACAAATAATAATGGGCTAACCACAATGTTATGATGACCTTCATTTTAACCCATTGTGCTGTAGGTAGGCTATAGCACCAAAAGCTCAACTTTTCTCGGTGTGGGTCTTCAGGTTACTGTTGGAATGTTTTAATCAACTGGGTGTCGTCTTCCTTAGTATTAGTATGCCCCTATCCCATGGATGTAGCCCCTGTCCCATGGTTGTAGCCCCCTGTTCCATGGTTGTAGCCCCTGCCCCATGGATGTAGCCCCTGTCCCATGGATGTAGCTAGCCCCTGTCCCATGGCTGTAGCCCCCAGTCCCATGGCTGTAGCCCCTGTCCCATGGTTATAGCCCCTGTCCCATGGTGGTAGCCCCCCTGTCCCATGGTGGTATCCCCCTGTCCCATGGGTGTAGCAACCTGTCCCAGTGTCCCATGGTTGTAGCCCCTGTCCCATGGGTGTACCCCCTGTCCCATGGGTGTAGCCCCTGTCCCATGGGTGTAGCCCCCCTGTCCCATGGTTGTAGCCCCCTGTCTCATGGGTGTACCCTCCTGTCCCATGCATGTAGCCCCCTGTCCCATGGGTGTAGCCCCCTGTCCCATGGTGGTAGCCCCCTGTCCCATTGATGTAGCCCCCTGTCCCATGGCTGTCGCCCCCTGTCTCATGGTTGTACTCCCCTGTCCCATGGGTGTAGCCCCCTGTCCCATGGGTGTACCCCCCCGGTCCCATGGTGGTAGCCCCCTGTCCCATGGGTGTAGCCCTCTGTCCCATGGGTGTAACCCCCCTGTCCCATAGTGGTAGCCCCCTGTCCCGGGGGGGGGGCGGCCGGCGCCGGGGGGTGGGGCGGGGGGGCGGGGGGGGGGGGCGGGGGGCGGGGGGGGGGGGGGGGGGGGCGGGGGGGGGCTTGGGGGGGGGGGTGGCTGGGGGGGGGGGGGGGGTGGGGAGGGGGG